>PVJS01042863.1:0-17314 GCA_004027185.1 Glis glis
AAAAAAAAAAAAAAAAAAAAAAAAAAAAAGAAGAAGAAGAAAAACTCATTTACTAGCTGGGTGTAGTGGCGCACACCTGTAATCCCAATACTTGGGAGGCTGAGACAGGAGGATTGCAGGTTCCCAATTAGCCGTTGCAAACTTAGACCATTTCAAAATAAAAAGAACAGGGCTCGAGGTGTAGCTCAGAGATAGAATGCCCTAGGGTTCAATCCCCAATACCTCCCCACACACACGCCTCATTTATTGTCTACTACATGCCACATATTTTATATATGTTAATTTCCCCTAACAATTCTGCCAGGTATTAACATCCCTCACCATCCATGTGCGTTAACTGAAGTTCAAGAAGTTACATAAATTGCCCAAGTCACATGAGGAGTGGTAGAGCTAAGATTTCAATGAAGGGACACCGTTGGCACCCAAATCCTCTGCTTTTTCCATAACACCACACTACCTTCATGCTATTTCCATTGTGGTCTGAAAATGCCTTGATCTATCCTAACTCCTTCATTTCACTTTAAATTCCTTATTGAAGCCTTCCAATGACAGCGAGCTCTCCAAAGCAGTCCTTTTCATTTGTGATCAGTAAGTGTGTGTGGTGTGTGTGTGTGTGTGTGTGTGTGTGTGTGTGTGTGCACGTACACTGGAGATGTAACCCAGGGCCTTACACCACTGAGCTATATCCACAGCCTGATCAGGAAATTCTTGTAGGGGGCATGCAGATGTCCTTACTCTAAGATCATTTAGTTGCAAGGAACAGTCCCTCAAGCAAGCTTAAATAAAGTGATGGTGGCAAAGGGAAGGTTTTTTGTTTTGGTGCTGGGGATTGAACCCAGAGGCATTCCACCTCCAAGATACACCCCCAGCTGGATTTATTTATTTGGAAACAGGGTCTCACTAGGTTTCTGAGAGCCTCACTAAGTTGGCAAAACTGGCTTAGAAACTGCAATCCTCCTGTCTCAGCCTCCCAAGTACTGGATTACAAGGGTGCGCCACCAGGCCTGGCAGGAAAGTGTTTTTTTTTTTTTTTGCGGTACTGGGGATCAAACCTAGGGGCATTCTACCTCTGAGCTACACCCCCAGCCCTATTTTTTATTCTTTATTTTGAAACAGGGTCTCACTGAGTTGTGGAGGGCCTCACCATGTAGCTGAGGCTGGCTGCGAACCTGTGATCTTCCAGTCTCAGCCTCCCAAGTACTGGGATTACAAGCGTGTACCACCAGGCCCGGCTAGGAAAGTGTTTTTAAGAACACAAAAATTTCAATGCTAGGTATCATGAGGACAAGAATTATGAAATAATTTTCGGAGACTCTTCTCTCTAGGGTTGTCTATTATTTCTGCTTCATTCTTACCAGATTCCACTGTTTGCACACAGCCCAACATTAGTGCTCTAGCCCTGTCCTACATGACCATTCAGTTCAAGGGGCCATTAGCATCTGAGTCAGCCTTTTTTACTATAAAATTCTTAGAAATAAATGGATTGGCCCAGTTTAGTCTATGGATTGGATCTTGAGTCAGCGTTCTGACCTTGGTCTGATCATGACCAAGGTAGAATCATACCCTGCAAACAACTATCTAGACTTCTTTTTTTAGGGGAGGGGGTCTGGGGATCAAGCCCAGGTCCTCATACATGCTAAGCACATGCTGTACCACTGAGCCACACCCCTCCCCCGTCTAGGTTTCTTGAGAAGGGTCTGTAGATGTAAAGCAATTTCAGAGAATATGGGAGCTGGAGTCAATACACTGTGGTAACAACCTTGTTTAAAAACTTAACGATGGGATGAAGACCCTTTTCTTCTGTGACATTTAATTTGTGTGTGTGTTACTGGAGGTTGAACCCACAGGTGCTCTACCACTGAGCTACACCCCAGCCCTTTTTATTTTATTTTGAGACAGGGTCTCACTTAGTTGCCCATGCCGGCCTTTAACTGGTGATCCTCTAGCCTTAGCCTCCCAACTCCCTGGGATTATAGGCATTGTGCTACTGCACCTGGCTTCTGTGACACTTAAAAAAAAAAGTCTGTAGCACTTATCTCATCCATGGTATGATCTTTTGTTTTTTGAATATATGCTGTATTCTGACAATTGTAATACCTTGGAGGTAGGAGTTGGCACCCACCCCATCTCTGACTCCTCAGAGCACCTACTTAAGGGCTGTCAACACCATGGCCTTGGCAATGACCTAATGCTGAGGTAAACTTTAAAAGAGAGCCTGTGACAGGGTGCACTTACCTACAGTTAGCTGATCTCAGCATGGAGTCCCCAAGGCATGCCAACAGTTTTTTTTTGTAGCAAAATATACATAAAATTTGCCACTTAAGCATATTTTTTTTTTTTGGCGGTACTGGAGATTGAACCCAAGGGCATTCTACCTCTGAGCTACACCCCCAGCCCTATTTTTTATTCTTTATGTTGAAACAGAGTCTCACTAAATTACAGAGGGCCTCATTAAGTAGCTGAAGCCGGCCGTGAACCTGCGATTCTCCTGTCTCAGCCTTCCAAGTACTGGGATTACAAGAGTGCACCACCATGCCTGGCTAGCAACTTTTAGGTATACAATTCAGTGGGATTAATACATTCACATTGTTGTACAACCATCACCACTATCCATCTCCTGAACCTTTTCATCATCCCAAGTGGAAGCTGTACTCATTAAATTGTAACTGCTCATTCCCTCCTCCTAGTAATCATAACTATGAATTATCAGTCTGAAGTACCTCATATAAGTGGATGCATACAATATTTGTCCTTTTGTGTCTTGCTTATCTCACTTCACATACTGTCTTCAAAATTCACCCATGTTGTAGCATGTTAGAATTGCCTTACTTTTTTTTTGCGGTACTGGGGATTGAACCCAGGGGTATTCTACCTCTGAGCTACACCCCAGCCCTATTTTTTATTCTTTATTTTGAAACAGGGTCTCACTAAGTTGCAGAGAGCCTCACTAAGTTGCTGAGGCTGGCCATGAACCCGGATCCTCTGGTCTCAGCCTCCCAAGTACTGGGATTACAAGCGTGCGCCACCAAGTCCTTTTTATTTTGAGAAAGGGTCTTGAAGCCGGGCGTGGTGGCCTACGCTTGTAATCCCAGTACTTGGGAGGCTGAGACAGGAAAATCGCAGGTTCACGGTCAGCCTCAGCAAGTAGCGAGACTCTCATCAACCTAGTGAGACCCTGTTTCAAAATTAAAGAAAATAGGGCTGGAGGTGTAGCTCAGAGGTAGAATGCCCCTGGGTTCAAAAAAAAAAAAAACCCAAACCATGCCAAAACAAAAAAACAAAAGAGCCAGGCGTGGTGGCGCATGCTTGTAATCCCAGTACTTGGGAGGCTGAGACCAGAGGATCGCAGGTTCACGGCCAGCCTCAGCTACTTAGTGAGGCCCTCCACACCTTAGTGAGACCCTGTTTCAAAATAAAGAGTTAAAAAAAAATAGGACTGTGAGTGTAGCTCAGAGGTAGAATGACCCTGGGTTCACTCCCCAGTACCGCCAAAAAAAAAGGGGGGGTCTTGATAAATTGCTGAGGCTGGCCTTGAACCAACAATCCTGTCTGTCTCCCAAGTACTGGGATTGTACCACTAAGCCTGGCTGCCCCAGCATGTAATATTATTATTATTATATTTACTATTATATTAATAATATTAATATTATTATATTTTGTGGTACTGGGGATTGAACCCAGAGTCATTCTACCTCCAAGCTACACTCCAGACCTATTTTATTTTTTATTTGGAAATAGGATTTTGCTAAATTGCTGAGAATGGCTTTGAACCTGTGATCCTCCTCTCAGCCTCCCAAGCACTGGGATTACAGGCATGCACCACAACTGGCCCCAGCACTTATTTTTCATAACCCTCCTAAATAGGTATGAAATGCATGTTTCTTTTTTTTCAGTACTGGGGACTGAACCCAGGGGCATTCTATCTCCGAACTGTATCCCCAGCCCTATTTTTTTTATTCTTTCTTTCTTTCTTTATTTTTTTTTTGCGGTACCAGGGATTGAACGAAGGGGCGGTCTACCTCCGTGCTACGCCCCCGGCCCTATTTTCTATACTTTATTTTGAAACCGGGTCTCACGAAGTTGCGGAGGGCCTCACTGAAGGAGAGAGAGAGAGAGGGAGAGAGAGAGCGAGAGAGCTGAGGCTGGCCGTGAACCTGGATCCTCTGGTCTCCGCCTCCCAAAGTACTGGGATTACAAGCGTGCGCCACCACACCCGGCCATTCTTTATTTTGAAACAGGCTCTCACTAAGTTGTGGAGGACCTCACTAAGTAGCTGAGGCTGGCCGTGAACCCAGATCCTCTGGTCTCAGCCTCCCAAGTACTAGGATTACAAGTGTATGCCACCACGCCTGGCAACTTCATTTATTCTTAAACTATTACTTATTAGGAAAAATAAGGATAAAATAAACAAAGGGCCCAAACATTCGTTTTGGTCCTCCCTAAAACAGATGAAGAGCTTTACAAAAAAACTCAAAAAGATTTACCATAAAGATTAAGACCATAAATCAATTTTTTTTTGGCGGTACCGGGGATTGAACCCGGGGCATTCTACCTCTGGGCTACACCCCCAGTTCTATTTTTTATTTTTTATTTTGAAACAAGGTCTCACTAAGTTGCAAAGGGCCTCACTAAGTAGCTGAGGCTGGCCATGAACCCAGATCCTCAGGTCTCAGCCTCCCAAGTACTGGGATTACAAGCATGCGCCACCACGCCTGGCACCATAAATCAATTTTCTACAGACATTTTTTGAATTATCCCCCAAATTTAAGGCCAGTTCCCCTAAAAGATGCTTCTATAGTTGTTATCTTGGCAAAAAATACTCAACCTTTGTAAAAACTGCATATTTAGTAACTACTACTTTATACATATATACATATATATATATATATTCTATTTAATGAATATTTATGCCAAGAACTCTATAATTTACCAATTCCATCCATACTGTTATGGATGGCAGAAACATTTTTTTTGGGTTGAGGATTTCAATATGCTTTGTCTAGGGAAAGGGAAGGTTTGAAAATATAAAACAAGGAACATTGGCTCATCGTATATAAGTGAGGCCAGCCATTAAGAGCTGCTGTGAATAGGATGGAAGGGAATCCTGACCAGAAATCCTCTCGATGAGCAGCTAAATGTCACCAAAATGGAGAAAGAGGAAGAAGAGTGTACAGAGTTTTATGAGTACTGATGAAGTCATCTCTGAACAGATGATAAAACCCCCTCCTACACAATCTTCAGAAATGAGATTCAGTTACACAAGCAGAAGAAACTTTATATTTAGAAATAACTTATTTGACCGATGAGAAATTTCAGAGAATTTTGGTGAACTGTCCAAGGCCACATAATTAATGCCAGAGTCTGGACCAGAACACATCACCTGACATCTAGATGTGTTCTATTCTGTTCACTTGCTATAGTGCCTATCTCTTACGTGCCCCTAACCACTTGAAGTGGTTCCCTTAACTCCCTCTGCTCCACAATATGCCCCTTCAGGGCAGTCAGAGGAACAGCATCTGGACTGTGGAGTCTTATGTATGGCTACTGACCTAACAACAGATGAGACATTATTTCAAAAAATGACTTCAGTACAATTCATTTGGGAATGGGAAGTAGAGGAGAAATACAAAAGGCATTTTGTAGACAATAAGAGAAGCGCAGAGGATATATTCTCCTCCTTTGTACTATTATTTTATTTTGTTAAGTCCATATATTATATAAAACAAAACAGGAAAAAATCAACAAACTTATAAAATAAATTGAGGTGTTTGGATGGAAAAACACAAGAGGTTTGCCTTCATGTCTATTTTTTTTTTTTCTGCGGTACCGGGGATTGAACCCAGGGGCGTTCTACCTCTGCGCTACACCCCCGGCCCTATTTTTTTATACTTTATTTTGAAACCGGGTCTCACGAAGTTGCGGAGGGCCTCGCTAGGTAGAGAGAGAGAGAGAGAGAGAGAGAGAGAGAGAGCGCTGAGGCTGGCCGCGAACCTGGATCCTCCGGTCTCTGCCTCCCAAAGTACTGGGATTACAAGCGTGCACCACCACGCCCGGCTTGCCTTCATGTCTGTTGATTTCTTAATATGTTATTGGTCTTGCACTTTAGATATCTAATGAAAATATCTAGCTTGACACAAAAGCTTGTATGCTGCAAGGTTAAGCTGTAGTTAGTTTGGTGATGGGCCAGAAATTGAGAGATTTTTCTAAACCTTATCCTAAAATATCAGTCATAACAAAAGCTGATATGCAGAATGCAGGCTTTATCAGACAGCAAGAGGGAAGCTTGAGGAAATGAATGCAACTTACCTCCCGCCCTCTGAAGGGAGGTAGACAAAATAAACACTATGTTTACCAGTGCTCCCAAGCTTATTCTAAGCATGCGGGAGGGTGTTGTGAGCAGCTACAGATCCGACCCAAGGTACGGAGTGGTTGAAGAAATCCTCCCGGGCCATACCACTTCACGGAATGCCCATTTGTGCTGGGTGATGAGTCTATGGCCTATCTGCTTCTCATTCAGAAGGACATTCTCAATTTCAACCTTGCTGAAAAAGTGTTATTCTTGCACCTGCTATTGAGAACAGCTGGGATACAGGATAAGGCTGGCATAAAATTACTTAGCAAGCACATGCTGGCTATTCCAGTTTGAAATCTACCAAACTACAATACTGAGGGGCATTAAACAATTGAAGTTAGAGCTGTTGTTCCTCAAGATTGGGGAACAAAATCTTAGAAAAAGAGGGATTAGGTACTCAACACTCTATAGAGACCTTCCTTCTCAAGCTAGGCAGAAGATGAGGAAGAGTATTACTAAAGGCTCACAAGACCATTTAAAGAGCAAAAGGAGAGGGAAAAGAAGCATTTAGGAAGAAAGCTAGTGAAAGAAATTCTTCTGGGTCTGACTAGTTAAGTGAATCTAAGGCAACCACACCAAAGATATGTGATTCGTGACCTATTATTCCAGCATTAAACTGGTGACAAAATATGTTTAGACTTTTTTTTTTTACTGTACTGAGGATTGAACACAGGGCATTCTACCTCTGAGCTACACCCCCAGCCCTATTTTATTTTCTTATTAGGTTCTGAAACAGGGTTTCGCTAAGTTCCCACAAACTGACCTCACAACTTATGATCCTCCTGTCTCGGCCTCCCAAATGTCTAGACATTTTAAACCCAGAGAAATGTATGAAAAATATGATAGTTAACCTAGAATATTAAAAGCAAACCTCCAGTGGTTAAAAATCTCTTCAGATCTGACATCAAAGATATCCACTTTTCATTAATTTTGTGCATTATTGGAAAAAAACATAACAAATGTAAAGATTTGTTTTATTTCTACTAGGGGAAGGAAGAGGATAAATAGTACTGTTTTCCAATTTTCTCTCCACTGAATACACACATACCCACACGCATACATATACATACATACACCAAAAAATACCCCCCAAAACAAAACAAAAAACCAAGAAGCAAAACCCAAAATACCCTCAAACTGCACCAATACTTCATATTTTGACCAAAAGAATAGATCTGGGAAGAAGTGCAAAATGCAAAATCAAATGACCGAAAAATGCTGAATAAACAGCATTATTAATATACAAAATATTTATATTACTGAACTAGTAACAGGTGATGTTCTCTGTGTCTGTAAAACTTTGGAACCACATAGCTGATTTGTTAAATCTAGTCCATGCCAGCTTCCAAAAACCAGAAAAGATCTTAGTTAGCTTCATTCTTTGACGCTTCATCAAAATTTTCTACAAGATCTGTAAAAAAGCAAAACAGCGAATAAGCCAAAAGAGAGAAAAAAAAGAAAGAAGAAATAAATGGAATACCTAACAAAAATGTGCAACTAGACTTAGCCTGAAAACCCAGAACAGGCAGCATCTGATAATGCTTCATTTGCTTAAAACAGTAATCTTAAGGAAATGTTCTTTGTCTATGCAAACTACTAACATGACAGCATTTTCATATGTCAATTATAATTCCCACAGAAATGTTATAATAATAACTATGCAAATTGATAATCAAAGTGATTTTAATTTAATAAATGCAGGCAGCAGAGCTTTATGTGACAATTCTGATTCTAAGTTCTACATGAGGTTCTGTTTCATTAAATCCTAGCCACATCACTGTGAATCCATTTAAATTTAAAGCTCACAATCAACAAAATCCTGAAAGTCATCTATGCAGTGAGTAAAATGAAATAAAACGGGATGTTAAAATTCTTAACACGAAAGAAATGTCATTTACCTGGAACATCATCATCTTCTTCATCGATGTCTTCTGGTTTTGGTGCTTTGCTATCCAACACTACAAAAGATTTGTTTTAATATTAGTCATTAAGAACAAAGACCTTTACAGAACACTTGTAATGCTTATTCTTTTTTTCTGTCTAAATTTCATACAGTTGCTCAGTAAAAAGCTAAGTACTGTCAATCTAAAATCCATTCATGCAAGCCAGGCATGGTGGCATACGCCTGTAGTCCCAGTACTTGGGAGGCTGAGACAGGAGGATCACAGGTTTGAGGAAAGCCTCAGCAAGTAGTGAGACTCTCATCAACCTAGAGAGACCCTGCTTCCAAATAAGAAATAAAATTGGGCTGGGGGTGTAGCTCGAAGGTAGAATGCCTCTGAGTTCAATCCCCAGTACCACTTAAAAAAAAAAAAAAGAAAAGAAAAAAAATCAATTCATATCGGTGTGGTGGTGCACATCTGTAACCCCAGCTACTCTGGAGTATAAAGGCAAGAGAATCCTAAATTTGAGGCCAGTTTCAGCAACTTGATGAAAACATGTCTCAAAAATAAAAAAATAAAAAGGGCTGGGGAATCGCTTCTCGGCCTTTCTGCTAAGATCAAGTGTAAAAATGACTGGGAATATAGTTCAGTAGTAGAGTGCTCCTGGGTTTAATCCCTACTACTAAAAAAAAAAAGAAAAGAAAATCCATTCTTTTTTTGCTTAACTAATATTAAAATCAATAAACTTTTACTTAGGTACACACTACATAGAGCTGGCAATTTATTTATTTTTTTTTTGTTTTTTTTTTTTTGGTGGTACTGGGGATTGAACCCAGGGGCATTCTACCTCTGAGCTACACCCCCAGCCCTATTTTTTATTCTTTATTTTGAAACTGGGTCTCACTAAGTTGCAGAGGGCCTCACTACGTAGCTGAGGCTGGCCGTGAACCTGTGACCTTCCTATCTCAGCCTCCCAAGTACTGGGATTACAAGCGTGTGCCACCACGCCCGGCTTTACAGCTGGCAATTTAATGTGCAACAAAGGTTAAGATTTATATTCAAAATGGAATAATTCAGATGAGTTTGAATAAAAATATATTACAATAAGTTACAATGGCCATATCCTCCAAATACAAATTAATATTCAAGACTTTTTTCCATTTCTTTTGGTGTAAATATCTAGCTATGTACTGTGTGCACTGAAATACAAGGATCTTTGATTTTTAGAGACAACAAGACTCATTTGAAGTCAAGACTATCTTGAAAATTCAGAATATATGGTTATCATATCTATAACACAATTTATAGCATCTGAATATTCTATATGCCATATTACATTAATTATTAAAGAAATAAACTCAAACTTTCATGAAGCATACACGTGACATTATATAAAGCAAAATAATCACATACTGAGACAAATCCTCTCAGTTTAAGATAGGACACCTCTTAAATTATTAGGTTCCTTAATTAAGGTGGGACATGAGGTGCTAAATTGAAATACCTACCTTGCCGTGGGAACTGTTCAGCTAACTTTCTAAGGCTCGTTAGGCTGTCAGCACCCAGCTGACTTAGTATTCCAGGAAGCATTTCTGTGATTGGTTTGGCTTCTGCATGACCAGTTATTGCGAAGGTGTTAGCAGACAGGGAAGCTTGAACTTTGGGATTGTTGAAATGAATAACCGTCCCATCATCTTTAATCATGTTCACCTGCACAACCACAAGAAAAAAATGTATTTCACGTGCTAGGTACAACTAAAACAGCATATTTTTAAAAAGCAATTCAGACAGTTGTGTTTTTTTTACTTGGTATGCCATCTCGAGCTGGTAATTAGCTAAACAGTAAACATAGTCGGAGAAATATCCTAATAATAAAGTACAATTATGTGGGGGTGGCACAAATTACTAGGGTGGCCAAGAAATAGTCATTTTATTAAACAGATTTCAAATTCAGACTTCTCTTTTTTTTTTTTTTTGCGGTACCGGGGATTGAACGCAGGGGCGTTCTACCTCTGCGCTACGCCCCCGGCCCTATTTTTTTTTTTAATACTTTATTTTGAAACCGGGTCTCACGAGGTTGCGGAGGGCCTCACTAAGGAGAGAGAGAGAGGGAGGGAGAGGGAGAGAGAGAGAGAAAGAGAGCTGAGGCTGGCCGCGAAGCCGGATCCTCCGGTCTCCGCCTCCCAAAGTACTGGGATTACAAGCGTGCGCCACCATGCCCGGCCAAATTCAGACCTCTATGAGAAGTTCATACCCACATTTTTTTAAAAAATGGAATTATCAACTAAGAACTGGCTTCTTAATGAAATTTCCCATACCATACTCAATTTACACTATCAAAATCAGTGCAATTAACAGTTGATGGGGTGCCATCTTACTTAGGATACAGGTTGTAAAGGTACCGCAAAAAAAAATAGGGCTGGGGGTGTAGCTCCGAGGTAGAATGCCCCTGGGTTCAACCCCAATACTGCAAACAAACAAATAAATAAAATAAAAGATAAAAAAGGGTTTCTACAGCTATGGTGCATGCCTGTAATCCTAGTACTTGGGAGGCCGAGACAGGATGATCGCAGGTTCAAGGACAGTCTCAGCAAGTAGTGAGACTCTCATCAATCTAGTGAGACTCTATTTCCAAATACAAATAAAATAGGGCATGTAGCTCAGAGGTAGAATGCCCCTGGGTTCAATCCCTAGTGATACACACAGACACACACACAGACACATACACACACACACACACACACACACACACACAGACAGACACACACACACACCAAACAAAAAAAAAGGGTTTCTACAATACTTTCAGATGTGACAAAAAAAAAAAAGGGTTTCTACAATACTTTCAGATGTGAACAGGTTCAAATATTGGCATTTGAGACATTTTTGACTTACAGACATTAAGACAAGAGATTTGAAATCAGTATTGTTCCAAAAATTTTTAGGCTATATATATTTATTTGTTGAAGACTTCCAGTTTCAATCTTTTATGTTTAAAGATATAAATACTGAAGACAAGAGTTCTTGATTAAGCAGCATACTCAAGGACAATAGCTAGTTAAGTGCAAACTGAGTAGTAGGAATGGAACCTAGGTTTCTCAACTTGCTCTTTAGTTTCCTTCCCACTATGTCATTCTCATGCTTCAAACATTTATTTGCTCATAAAAATTCAATTCCAGCCAGGCGTGGTGGCACACACCAGTAATCCCAGTACTTGGGAGGTTGAGACAGAAGGATCTCAGGTTCAAGACCAGCCTCAGCAAAACTTGGCAGGACTCTCAGCAACCTAGCGAGACCCTGTTTCAAAACAAAAAAATAAAAAGGGCTGGGGGTATAGTTTGGAGGCAGAATGCCCTGGGCTTAATCCAGTATGACAAAAAGAAAAAAAGAAAAAAATATCAATTCCATGGCCCCATGAAAACTTAAGTTATTATTTATCTCAGAATCTAGGCTGAATGGAGATAAAAGAAAAACAGATATATGGGTAATATATATCTCAATGGCTACAAAATAAGAGGCTAATATGGGTAAAAAACAATACACGGTGGGCACAGTGGCGCATGTCTGTAATCCCAGTACTTGGGAGGCTGAGACAGGAGGAAGCCAGCATGTAGTAACACAGTGAGACCCTGTTTCAAAATAAAATAGGGCTGGGGTTGTAGCTCAGAGGTACAATGACCCCGAGTTCAATCCCCAGTTCCACACACACAGAAATACATTCATGAATTTCCCTTCCGTTCAAGCTTCTCTTGCAGAGGCTGACTGTTAAGCCATATTGCACATCCCAATATAGGTCTTGCTAGCTTAAAATATGTTGAGTTTAGTGTAAAAAATAAGAAATGAACTCCATTTCAAATTGTGAAATAGAAATAAGTTTATTCATGATTGTTTTAAATGGGATGGTATAAAAGATGAATAGAAAGATCTGGAAAAGGGTGGAGAGTTTTAGAATATAGAGAACGAAATACTACAATTTAAAAAGGCCAGAATATTTTATTTCTAGCTAACACTCTTTCCTTTCTACTGAGCACAGGGAATGGTTATATAAGGCTCCTGGGCACAAGCTGTAAGAAACTATCAAGTGATGTTTTGCTGAGCAGTATCAGTTAGACACCTCCCCTGTCCTTTCAGGAAACAGAAGGGATAAGGAACTTGTTAAATTCACAAAGTAAATTGTACACATTGCATATGGAGACTTCACTTCTTTCAGTGAGTTTATGCAAGTTATATAATCTATATGTAGAATAAGAAGCTGACAAGACTATTTAACTAATATACCAGCACTTAGGGGTGTGTGTGTGTGTGTGTGTGTGTGTGTGGGTGGTGTGTTTTACTGGGCATGGAACCCAGGGGCATTCTACCTCTGAGGTACACCCCCAGCCCTAATTTATTCTTTTATTTTATTATTATTATTATTATTTTTTTTTTGCGTACCGGGGATTGAACCCAGGGGGTTTTACCTCCGAGCTACACCCCCGGCCCTATTTTTTATACTTTATTTTGAAACCAGGTCTCACGAAGTTGCGAGGGCCTCACTAAGTAGCTGAGGCTGGCCGCGATCCAGGATCCTCAGGTCTCCGCCTCCCAAGTACTGGGATTACAAGCGTGCGCCACCATGCCTGGCTTATTCTTTTATTTTGAAACAGGTCTCACTAAGTTGCAGAGGACCTAGGTTGTTGAGGCTGGCCAGGAACCTGCAATCCTCCTGTCTCAGCCTCCCAAGTACTGGGATTACAGGCGTGCGCCACCATGCCTGGCCTTAGGTCACTTTTTCAAACAAACATCCCCCTTATGTCAAAATGCATTTTTTCTTCCACTTAAAGTTAGCTGAGCTGGGTGTGATAACACACACCTGTAATCCCAGTACTTGGGAGGTTGAGACAGGCGGATCACAGGTTCCAGGCCAGCCTCAGCAACCTAGCAAGACCCTGTTTCAAAATAAAAAGGGCTGGGGGTGTAACTTGGAGGTAGAATGCCCCTGGGTCCAATCCCCAGTATCCAAAACAAAACTATGTGTATAATTATAACATTTACATCTTATTACCATATGCTGAGAGCACTTTGTCTTATTCTACAGTGGCAAGAGTCTGATGAGACAGGGATTCTCTATAGCTATGCTATGCTGTAGGCAGTGTGAACTGGCAAACTCCTTCTGAAGGGCAATTTGGTGATATGGATGAAGGGCTCTAAAAATGTTCATGCACTTTCAGCCAGTAACCAATTTCCAAGAATCTATCTGAAGGAAATCATAGATAAAGATAAATGCTTATATATAGGAAAGTTCAACCTAATTCTTTCATTATCAAAACTTTATTATGCACAATAAAAATGTTAAATTATGGTATATGTATATACTGAAATATATGTAGACACCTAGACTGAAGATTGAGTTTTTAATGATGTGAAACAATTTTTATAATATAATGCTATCTGGAAAAAAAAAGGGATTCTAAATTGTATATCTAGTTGTCTTAGATATGTTAAAATATATGGATAATAACAAAACAAAAGAAAAATACATGCATAAAAAGCTGGAAAAGTAGCTGGACACAATGGCACAACCTGTAATCCCAGCTACCTCAGGAGGCTGAGGTAGGAGGATTGCATGTTAAGAGGGCAGCCTCAGCAGCCGGGCATGGTGTCGCACACTTGTAATTCCAGTACTTGGGAGGCGGACACTGGAGGATCCGGGTTCAAGGCCAGCCTCAGCTACTTAGTGAGATCCTCCGCAACTTAGTGAGACCCTATTTCAAAATAAAGAGCTGGGGGTGGTGGCGCACACTTGTAATCCCAGTACTTTGGGAGGCGGAGACCGGAGGATCCAGGTTTGCGGCCAGCCTCAGCTCTCTCTCTCTCCTTAGTGAGGCCCTCCGCAACTTTGTGAGACCCGGTTTCAAAATAAAGTATAAAAAAATAGGGCTGGGGGTGTAGCGCGGAGGTAGAATGCCCCTGGGTTCAATCCCCGGTACTGCAAAAAAAAAAAAAAAGGAAAAGAAATATAAGCCTAATGGTAAATCTCTCAAATGGTGGGATTATGGTTGACTATCATTATCTTTTTATTTTTTCTTGTGGTACTGGGGATTGAACCCAGAGACATTCTACCTTTGAGCTACACTCCCAGCCCGATTTTATTTCTTATTTGGAAACAGGGTCTTGCTAGGTTGATTCAAGTCTCATTACTTGATGAGGCTGTCCTCAAACCTGTGATTCTCCTGTCTCAGCCTCTCAGGTACTGGGATTACAGGCATGTACCACCATGCCCGGCCCATTATCTTCTTTATATTATCTGTATACCTCTAATTTTCTATAATAGCAAGTATACTTTTATATTGAGAAGCTAGTTTTAGAAATAAAAGATATCTACCAACAGATGAATGGATATGGAATATTATTCAGATTATAAAAGGATTAAAATTCTGACACGTTCCACAACATAGGTGAACCTTGAAAACATTATGCTAAGTGAGGTAAGCCAGGCATAAAGAGCACAAATACTGCAGGATTCTACTTACATGAAATATCTAAAATTAGGTGAATTCATAAAGTAGAAAGTAGATTACAGGTTACTGGGACTGGGTTAGAGGGGAACAAAGAGTTAATGTTTAATGAATACAGAGTTTTGGTTGGGGAAGATCAAGTTTTGGAGATGGATGGTGATGGTGATTGTGAATGTAATTAATGTCAGAATTATACACTTAAAAATGGTTAATATGGCAAATTTTGTGTTGTATATATTTTACAATTTAAAAATGATAAAAAACAAAGAATAGGACCTTAAAAGAGAAAGTAAGAGTATAAGAGAATGATAAGGTGAATAAGAGGGACCTCAGGCTTCCCTTCAACTCTCCCATACACAGAGCTGTCCAACTATCAGCAATGGAGGCTCTAGATGGAAAAAGAAGGAAGTGTGGGAAGAGTCAGACAATAACCTTTGATTTTCCTTTGTACAAATGGTTCAGGAAAAATAAGAACCTGGAAGAGGAAAATATAAACATTAAAACTCAGGTATACAGCTGGGTGTGGTGGCGCACACCTGTAATCCCAGTACTTGGGAGGCTGAGACAGAAGGATCGCAGGTTCAAGGCTAGCCTCAGCAACTTAGACCCTCAGCAACCTAGGGAGACCCTGTTTCAAAATAAAAATAAAACAGGGCTAGGGATGTAGCTCGGAGGTATAATGCCCCTGGGTTCAACCCCCTGGACCAAAAACAAGACTTATGTTACAATTATAACATTTACATGCCCGGCCCTAAGCTTTCTCCTGAGACCCAGCTTCTTATAGCTAAGATTTTGTAGAACAATTCCATCTAGAATAATCAGTGTCTCTTACATTTTTGTGTGTGTGTGTGTGTGTGTGGTGCTGGGGATTGAATCCAGGGCTATTCTACCTCCGAGCTATACCCCCAGCTCTATTTTATTATTTGGAAGCGGGGTCTCTCACTAAGTTGCTGAGAGCCTTTGCTAAGTTGCTGAGGCTGACTTTGAACCTATGATCCTCCTGTCTCGGCCTCCCAACCTGCTATAGACAATAAACAATTAATGAGATAAACAAAATATAAACTTCATTCTTGCTGTCAAGACTAAATCTAAAAATACAGTATTTCATTAATAAGGAATGCTAGGTGTGGTGGCACATGCTTGTAATCCCAGTACTTGGGAGGCAGAGACAGGAGGATTGCAGGCTTGCGGTCAGCCTCAGCAATTTAGTGAGGCCCTCTGCAACTTAGTGAGATCCTGTTTCAAAATAATAAAATAAAATACGGCTGAGGGTGTAGCTCAGAGGTAAAATGCTCCTGGGTTCAACCCCAGTACCACCCCCATAAAAAAAAGGAACCAATATCTACACCACAATATGAGATGGTAATGTATGTGCTATAGCAAAGCAACTTAAGCTAAAGGTAGTGGAAGGACAAGGGGACGGTTGATTAGCTATGCCTGGAAAGATTAAGGAAGGTTTCAAAGAAGCAGAATTACATATTTATTTATTTATTTATTTATTTATTTATTGCGGTACTGGGGATTGAACCCAGGTGCATTCTACCTCCGAGCTACACCCCCAGTCCTATTTTTTTATTTTTTATTTTACAACAGGGTCTCACTAAGTTGCAGAGGGCCTCACTAAGTAGCTGAGGCTGGCCGCAAACCTGTGATCCTCCTGTCTCAGCCTCCCAAGTACTGGGATTACAAGCATATGCCACCACACCTGGCTCTATATCCTAATTTACACAGAAAATAAGCCAGGCATGGTGGTGCATGCTTGTAATCCTAGTACTTGGGAGGCTGAGACAGGAAGATCACAGGTTTGAGGCCAGTGTGAAGAAACTTAGCAAAACCCTGTTTCAAAATAAAAAATAAAGAAGGGATGGGGCATAGCTCAGTGGTAGAATGCCTATGGGTTCAATCCTCAATACCACAGACCAAAAACAAAAACAAAAAACAAAACCAGAAGTTGTCCTCTAAATATAATATTAAAACTTCATGAAGCAGTCAGGTGTGTGGTGTACACCTATAATCCCAATACTTGGGAGGCTGAGACAGGAGTATCACAGGTTCAAAGCCTGCCTCAGCAACTTAGCAAGGTTTTCAGCATCTTAGCAGGACCCTGTTTCCAAATAAGAAAATAAAATAGGGCTGGGGGTGTAGCTTGGAGATAGAATGCCCCTGCACCACAAACCAACCAACCACCACCCACCCACCCACCCACCCAACCTCTATGAAGAATCAGGGCATGTGAATCAGAGAATGCTTTCTGGTGACATTTCTTATCAAATGAGTGTGATAAAATCAACTGTTCCTGAGAAATGAAATAGATCCTAATGTTGACAGGTTCACTTTATCAGAGGAAGAAGTGATGACACTGTTACCATAGTCAACTAGATTACCAAGTAAGAAGCACATTCAAACATCTTCAAATGTCATAGAACATATAATATTTTCAGAAATTTGGTTCTGGATTATAACCTGCAAGTTTAAATAATTCCTTCTTTTTTTTGCGGTACCGGGGATTGAACGCAGGGGCAGTCTACCTCCGCGCTACACCCCCGGCCCTATTTTTTATACTTTATTTTGAAACCGGGTCT
>PVJS01042864.1:0-17317 GCA_004027185.1 Glis glis
TGTCTTATCTGCTAGAAACAGCCATATCTTATTCATTGTTTTTCCTAGTGTAAGCTCTATATGTGATATTTCTTTGAATGGAATGCATTCCTACCCATCAACTCTTTTGAGAACTGGTACTCATAATTCAGCTTCTCAGTTCTTCTATTTGTAGTGAATCATCACCACACCATATCAGCTACATATTGCCACGTAACAAATCATCCCAGTACTTAGCAGCTTAATATAACATTTGTTATCTCATGATTTCTGTGCATTAGGGATCTGGGAGTGGCTTAGCTATGTCCTCTGGCTCATGGTTTCTTAAAAGGTGGGACTCAAGGTGTTGGTTGAGACTGTACATGGTGGAGGATCTGCTGCTAAGAGAATTATATGGTTGTTGGCAGGATTCAGTTCCTCATGGGATATTAGACAGAAGCCTCAAATTTTTACCCTGTAGAATTCTCCATATTGCATCTCAAAACATAGCAGCTTATTTCAGCAGAGCAAGTTAGAAGAGTCAAAGGCCAAGTATAAATTAAATGGAAATCACAAACTTTTATTTTTCTTTTTATTTATTTATTTATTTATTTATTGCAGTACCGGGGATTGAACCCAGGGGCGTTCTACCTCCGTGCTACATCCCCGGCCCTATTTTTTATACTTTATTTTGAAACCGGGTCTCATGAAGTTGCGGAAGCCTCACTAACTAGAGAGAGACAGGGAGAGAGAGAGAGAGAGAGAGAGAGAGCTGAGGCTGTCCGCGAACCTGGATCCTCCGGTCTCCACCTCTCAAAGTACTGGGATTACAAGCGTGCGCCACCACGCCCGGCTAATCACAAACTTTTATAACCTAGTCTTGGAAATGATATCCTCTCACTTTGCTGTATTCTATGTGACAGAAGCAAGTCCCTGGATTTGGAACCACTTCCCTCTGGGTCCCTATACTACTGAAATGAGTCCTAGCGCCGAGTCCTCATAGTACTCTATGGCAGGACTTCCCCACCAAATTACAGTGACGAGTTTCCATATCTTCTTTATTATCATATTCTCAGCATGGAAGCTACTTGGGTTGTGGTATATAAGTGTTAGTTGAAGAACAGAATAAATGAATAAATTTCCATTATGAAGATTTACAGAGGGATGGTTGAGAGCCATTGGGCTTACTGAATGGAAAATTATACAAAGGTATTGATACTATAGCACCAGGGGTAGTTCCTGAAAGACTTCGTGCTCTGCAAGATCATGCACTAAATATTAATGAGAATCATGACAAAAGTAGGGGTGGGCCAGACTAAACAAAACTAGTGGAACTTGGTAGTTCAAACACTTGTATTCGGACTGGCAAAGCTGCCTTAAACCCTGCGTTTGGCCCTTGCTTCTCTGCATGTAGGTATTAGAAGACATTCAACTCTAGTGACTCTACTAGAATTTTCAAACTCAGGCAGGCATGGTGGCACACACCTGTAATCCCAATACTCGGGAGGCTGAGACAGGAGGATTGCAGGACTAAGGGCAGCCTCAGCAACTTAGCAAGACCCTGTTTAAAAAATAAGCAGTCAACTAGTACTTGGGAGGCAGAGACCGAAGGATCTGGGTTCGTGGCCAGCATCAGCTACTTAGTGAGGCCCTTCGCAACTTCTTGAGACCCGGTTTCAAAATAAAGTATAAAAAAATAGGGCCGGGGGTATAGCTCAGAGTTAAAATGCCCCTGGGTTCAATCCCTGGTACCGCAAAAAAAAAAAAAAAAGCAGTCAAGAGGGCTCAGGGTATAGCTTAAAGGTAGAATGTCCCTGGGTTCAATCCCCAGTACCAAAAAATAAAAATAATTCAAAATCGCATTCAGTTTCTTTTTCATGAACCTATTGTTTTAACATAGAGAAGGTGTCTTTCAGCTTCTTGAGCTAACTCACAGCTTTGTCAAATTAATTACCATAGTGAGAAGCAGAGAGATTCCTAAAGCTTCTGAACCCACTTGCACTCAACGAAATCAATGCTACAGAATCCTTAGCTGTTTCCCTAAACATCTGCAATTGTCTATTTTTTCTTGTAAGAAAACATTCCCCTGGTCACTTCAAAGCATTAATGAGTTTGGAAGAATCTCAGAGGAACCAACAATACTCCTATGCTATCCCGCCATCACTCTCTAAATTTTCAGTTAGATATTAACTAATTTATGTCTCTAACATGCTCAGTTCAGGAAAACAAACTTCCATTATTTTCAGCTTCAGGGACCAGCGCAAGTTCACCTCCTGTTTGGAGTACAGAAGGTACCCTTAGGTCCTTCGGCCTAACTAATATATGACTTTGACCTCATTCCCTACTTCAGAAATAACATTAGAGTGAGCATGGCACTTTTGATCTAAGGCTCTCAATGTCTGTTACTCATTTGTTCTTTTTATTTATTTTTATTCATTCATTCATTTTGTGGTACTGGAGATTGAACCCAGAGGCATTCTACCTCCAAGCTACACCCCCAGTCCTAGTTTAGTTTTTAATTTTGAAACAGGGTCTTGCTAGATTGCTGAGAGTCTCACTAAGTTGATGAGGCTGTCCTAGAACCTGCAATCCTCCTGTCTCAGCCTGCCAAGCACTGGGATTCCAGGTGTGCGCCACCACGCCCAGCGCTCTTTTCCTTTTTATAAACACTATTTGTGCTGTTGTTTTTTTACCTTTAATTAATTTTTAATTGTATTCATTTAGTTTTTGGATAGTACTTCATGTTCACAGGACAATAAATGTAGAGAAGAGTCTCTTTCTCACTCCCACTCATCATGAAGACAGCGTGTCCTTCCTGAATACGTGACATTTTGCTATATAGCTCTGAGGATACAAGTTCCATTTGACGGAGCTGTGCAAGGGCCATGTAAATTTATCATTACCTGTCAGACGATGTCATCCAATTATACCACATGACATTTTTAAAACACATGCAAGCGCATTCTTGCTTGATTTAGCTAAGTAAATGAGGTGCATATGTAATTTGCGGCCTGTGAAGGTGTGTATTACTTGGACACTTTACAGCATCGTGAGTGATGAGTGCTTATTGTAAGCATGTGTGGGAACCAAGGAAACTAAGTGAGACTTCCAGGCAGCTGCAAAATCACTCTGGATGTCAGAGCTACCCAGTCTGAGATGTTTCTCACACAACTAGAGAGGTGGATATGACCGGCTGTAATTGATCATACGAAGGTAGATCTACCTGCAAGTAGACTCTATCTTCCACCAAGAATCATTTTTTGACTACCCTTTAAATTCATTAAAGATAACATTTTGAGAGAATCAGTACTCAAGGGGGAGATCTCCCAGGTGGTCTATCAGGATAAGCTATGATAACATTGATGTCTTCCAAAACCATGGATCCCATAAACTCCTTCTTGGCCTCTGGGGTGGACCATTGCAACCAAGGAGGTAGGGCTGCATGGCACACGGCTGGGCACTTTTGTTCAGAAAGACTGATTTTCCATTAGCCACTCCCCTCAGGATGGTGTCATGTTGGGCAAGATAGACACATAAGCATTTCAGAGACTAGTTAGAGGAGAGCGGGTTCACTCTACGTAGGTTCATATCCTAATATGAATGTTATTTGAAGCTATTTTAAAAGCTGTATAAAAAAAATCTCAGATTTTTTTTTTGTGGTACTGGGAATCGAACCCAGAGGCATTCTACCTCCAAGCTACACCCCAGACCGATTTTATTTCTTATTTAGAAATAGAGTCTCACTAGGTTGCTGAGAGCCTCACTAAATTGCTGAGGCTGTCCTCGAACCTGCGCTCCTCCTGTCTCAGTCTCAGATATTTTTTTAAGAAGTGATTTTCCCATTCTGCAAATAGGAAAGTAAACACCTAGAAAAGTTAACTAGTGTATTTGAATTTTTTCTATGAGAAGACTGGCCGATACTTGAAACGAAGGTAAAGATAGTTCCGTTATGACAGAAAAAAAGTGTCAATTATAGAGTGTTTGACGAGTTACTTGCCCAGTGGACAGATGAATAGAATTAGAGAAGGCAATTTAATTACTGGATGAGAAATGACTTAAGTCATGAAAAGGCAGCACTACAACTGTCTTTCAGGTACGTTAGCTAAAAGTGCCGATTTTATTAAGGCCGCATTCTCGTAAGACTTTGTAATGCTTCAACCATCTATTTATTTGAAAAATCGAGTAGTCTTAACCACATTTCAGGAAATTATTAAATATCATGTTGTGTTTAGGAATGCCGGTTTATTCACCAGGGTATAAAGGCAATTTATTTTGTAGAACCTGAGGTCTTGATATAGTTCTATGCCCCAGGATAAATTCCAACTCTGTTATTTGTTGATTTATTTTGGTATTGCCTTTAAGAAAGTCAAAACTATATTTATTAACTTATCAAACCAAATAGACCATCAAGCTGTCACATGCACGTCTACAGGACTCACTTTATAACAGTCTCCTTGGATCTATAGCAAATGCCTTCCACGGTGGAGAGGCTGCTGTTCAGGGCATGGGAATCAGAAGAGAGGTCCTATTTAGACCTCCACCTGATCTGAGATAATTAATGCATATAAAATATGTTGAATGTGCTAACTTAGTTAGAAATAACAGCTATATTTTGCACTTGAAAAATTGGGTCAGGCGTGGTGGCACATGACTGTCATCCCAATACTTGGGAGGCTAAGGCAGCAGGATTGCAGTTTCAAGGAGAGCCTTAGGGATGTAGTGAGAATCTCGGCAACCTAGTGAGACCCTGTTTCAAACCAAAACAAAAAAAAAAAAAAAAGAAAAGAAACAATAGGGCTGGGGTATAGCTCAGAGGTAGAATGCCCCTGGGTTCCATCCCTATTACCAAAAATAAAGAAAAATTTGAGAAAACTCAGAACATATTCAGAACACAATTTTTTAAAATAAATTAATTTGCTTTATAGTGGGCTGGGAGTTAGAGTGTTGAGTGTGGTTATTATTCTTTAAGCAAAGAATAGTGATAGATTTTGGTGCAACTTAATAAAGGCTTTCTGACTCTCATGTCACGGCAAATTTAAAGCCGAAGGGTCACCTATGGTTTACACATGAGGATTCAGAAATTAAGTGAACATTTGATTTTATTTTTTTATGTTCATTTATTGGTGCATTGTAATTATACATTTTGATATATGTCAGGGTATGAACGGGCTAAATGGGCTCAATGAACATTTGATTTTAATTGGTCTCAGCTTTCAAAATTAAGAACAAACATACATAAATGCAAATACAGTACAGATTTTTTTTATTGAAAATTGATTAGCTTTTAAGTACTGTTAGGCCTAACATATTAATCCTGTGCCCAATTTTAAAGAGAGATTTCTTTTAGCATATTTTCTATTCAGTACGCCAGTGATATGGATCCTATTAGGAATAGTGAGTGTCTCTGGATATTTAATAGTTCAGCAAAGTCTCATTCAACTACCTCCTAAATATGCTGTTCTGTCTCATATCATGATGTTGAATATATCAATCAATAAATAATAAACTTCCTCTTAGAAACTTTTTTAGCCTTTTCAAAAATAAATGACAATTTCTTAATCTACTTTGTTTTTAGTTTAGTTTAGCACACTTTGCTCACACATATACAAATAAGTAACTGTATTTTTCTTTTAATTGGATGGTTACTGACCATAAAATTCTGGATAGAGTAGAAAATCCTCCTTTTTGATAATGATGGTGGTCATAGGATGTTTTTGATTCTCAATAATTAAGAAATATAAAAATTTCAATGTGTTGGGGAAATCCCCAGTCTTTCTGAACCTATTACATACCTACAGATGAATATGGTCATAATTTCCTCAGCTATAATTTCATTTTTTGATATTTATTATTCTCATGTTAATAAAAAGTTTGAAATCTCTGAAATAAAACAAAAAGTAAACCAAAATCTCATATAAATGACAATTATTTAAGTATCACCAAAATGCTGTCCAAAATACATGGAACCCAGGTAAACACTGCAGATTAGATAAGAAAATCAATAGCATTTATAATTTCTGTGTCTGCCTTCAGCCATTTAATATTTGTCACAAATCAATGATTTTGTGCTCTCCTACTAGTGAACTTATTATCATATGCCTGGCATGAATCTAGGTTGACTGAGAAGCTATAGCAGAATTTTATTACTCACATACATAAAAACAAAGAACCCTAAAATTTCCCAAAGATTGTTCTTTTTAGAAGTGTCTAAATCAGCTCATACTGAAAAAAAATGTTAAGGGTGTTTAAACAGGCTAAATTCTTGGAATTTTGTTTCTCAAATGTCTAAAGTTTGTTGTGTGACTGAAGCCTTCTATCTTGGAGATCCCAAAAGAATCTACCAAGCCACATGCTCTCCTGTGGATTTCTGAACTCTGTGGAAATGCAAACTTTACAAGTATT
This sequence comes from Glis glis, assembly GCA_004027185.1. Taxonomy (NCBI): domain Eukaryota; kingdom Metazoa; phylum Chordata; class Mammalia; order Rodentia; family Gliridae; genus Glis; species Glis glis. Next base: position 6,361 of record PVJS01042864.1, read on the forward strand.
AATTTTCTGCTGTTGGGGCATAAGGTTGACCTCCAAAGCTCAAAGCCTGTGTCAGTCTCTTTGACTTAAACATACAAGAAAGTTGGGAGAACTTCCTTGTAGTAAGCAAGGGAATGGATAGCAGCTGGTTTTATGTCAGTGGGGATGTGGAATAGAAATCAACTTCTGTAGTCAAATTTCACATGTAGAAGATAAATGGGAATTTTGGTTAAAATAAGAGCCATTATTGAGAATAACACGAAAAGCCTTCATAAAGAATTATGTATTTGTTTATTTATTTTTGTGAGCTACACCCCAGGCCCTCTTTTATTTTTTTTATTTTATTTTTTTTTTTGTGGTAACGGGGATTGAACCCAGGGGCATTCTACCTCCGCGCTACACCCCCGGCCCTATTTTTTATACTTTATTTTGAAACTGGGTCTCACGAAGTTGCGGAGGGCCTCACTAAGGAGAGAGAGAGAGACAGAGAGAGACAGGGAAAGAGAGTGAGAGAGCTGAGGCTGGCCGCGAACCCAGATCCTCCAATCTCTGCCTCCCAAAGTACTGGGATTACAAGCGTGCGCCACCACGCCCGGCTTATTTTTCGTTTTGAAACAAGGTCTCTCTAGGTGTCTGAAAGTCTCTCTACATTGCTGAGACTGTCATTCAACCTGTGATCCTCTTGTCTCAGCCTCCCAAGTACGGGGATTACAGGCACGTATCACCACACCAGGCTAAGAATTAATTTAGTTTTAAGATTCCCTTAGTAATCTTTGTGATACTGGCACCATAGTAAAGCCTCAGGTCAATACAGATGTAGAATTTAATTCCAGATTTGTTGCCCATTGGCTGTGAGATCTCAGAGAAGCTACTTAAAACTCTCAGAGTGACATTTTCTCCTCTGTAAAATTGGAATAAGCATACTTATATTGTGTGGTTGTTTAGAGTATTATGGGTATTGGCTAGAAACTTTTCACCTAGAACCTGTGAAGAGTGACTTACATCTACTATTGCTTTTCTCCTTATTGGTATTATCGCCATCAGTGCTGAGGATGCCTGGTACTGTTTAAAGTCTAAAACATGAAAACGGAGATGAGGGCAAACATCTCTGAACTGTGGCGAACTGCTCAAGGCCAGTGATGCAGGAAATTCAGGATTGATAGTGTTTTCTTTCACATGAAGAATTCCAAGCCATGAACCAGGGTGAGGATGTATATTAATGGGCTTCTAGGTAATAATAGTCCTGAAGTCTAAACCTTAATTAAAATAATCACCATGCTATACTAATAACACGTTCATTGTGGTATTGGTCAATATCTGTTGGGGTTATTTTTTTCACCAAATTAACCCTCCAGCTAATCCTCAACCACTAATAGCAAATACCATACTATATCTCAAACAATCATCTTGTCATAATTCTACCTCTTCTGATTTGGCTGTGAGTTAAGTTTCTTGGTCATAATGCCATACTTGGGAAAGTCTAATGTCCTTCATAGAACAGAATCTGTTAACTCTCACCTCTCAGATCTTCTTCTTCAAGCCCTGTTTCCCATATCTTTGTAAACCTTGTTATGCATACATACATTAAGCACATTCATTAAGCTGCTCTCTCCTTCAGACTTTATTTATTTTTATTTATTTATTTTTTGTGGTACTGGGGATTGAACCCAGGGACATTCTACCTCCAAGCTACACCCCAGTCCTATTTTTTATTCTTTATTTTGAAACAGGGTCTCACTAAGTTGTGGAGGGCCTCACTAAGTAGCTGAGGCTGGCTGCAAACCCAGATCCTCCTGTCTCAGCCTCCCAAGTACTAGGATTACAAGCATGTGCCACCACACCTGGCTTCTGCTTCAGAATTTAAAAGGATGTGACGAATCTTGTCCCTTCTGATTGAACTCTATTCCCTTTTCCATTTCTACAAGAAGAAAGATTGGCAGTGAGTCAATTTGCAGGTACCATTTAGCTGGTACTTCTGTCCCACCCTCTTTGCCACTGTAGACACAATGTTGAAAGGAGAGGGTACGGAAGATTGACAGAAAAGACTGCATGTAATTCCTATTCAGAGGGTTTTAAACACATTTTATAAATGATAAAAAAAAATAGAGCTTGGCGTGGTGGCTCATGCTTGTAATCCCAGTACTTGGGAGGCTGAGACAGGAGGATCACAGGTTCGAGAACAGCCTCAGCAAGTAGCAAGATTCTCATCAACCTAGCGAGACCCTGATTCCAAATAAGAAATAAAATTGGGCTGAGGGTATAGCTCAAAGGTAGAATGCCTCTGGGTTCAGTCCCCAGGACCAAAAAAAAAAAAAAATAGCATGTAGTAAGGGAAGGATTTGGTGATTAAAGAACTAAAATTCTTAACTCGTTAATGATATGTAGTAAGTTGGTAAGTGGAGAACCAGAAACTCATGTCACCAATAATAACTGGCCACAAGGCTGGCAGGTGAACACTGTAACAAATTGAAGGCTGTACACCAGGGGGACAGAGGGTATATGACAATTCATCTGAAACTGTAAGGTTATCTAAAACACAGGAACGTGAGCTGGGTGTAAAAGAATCTTCTGATTTTTCAAGAGAAGTCAAAATACATGGATTGGATGGATGTTTATGTTTGTGTGAGTCGGTGCATGCATATGCATCTGTTTTTAAACCATTAACAACTATTTTTAAGGAAGCACTAACCAAACAAAATTTGGCCTCATTTTGCTTGCGACCTCAGAAGATTAAGGCTTTGCCTTTAAATGAGATAAATTAGCTGATATCCTTTTCTTTGATTCTGTAGCACCCACACTCTCTTCCTCAATGTCTTCATCTGTAAAATAGGAACAAGAGCATTTGTTCTTTTGTTTTTGTTTTTTTATTATTTCTTTTTTTTTTTGCGGTACTGGGGATTGAACCCAGGGGCATTCTACCTCCGCGCTACACCCCCAGCCCTATTTTTTATTCTTTCTTTCTTTCTTTTTTCGCGGTACTGGGGATTGAACCCAGGGGCATTCTACCTCCAGGCTACACCCCCAGCCCTATTTCTTATTCTTTATTTTGAAACAGGGTCTCACTAAGTTGCAGAGGGCCTCACTAAGTAGCTGAGGCTGGCCGCGAACCTGCGGTCCTCCTGTCTCAGCCTTCCAAGTACTGGGATGACAAGCGTATGCCACCAACGCCCGGCTTTTTTTAAAATTATTATTATTTCTTCCTCCAAAAAGATCAAGGATCATGGCGCATGTGAAGATTAATGAGGTCATTTGGTTAAGTGCTTCTTGCTGGGTGGAAGATGAATGGCGTGTGAATACTAAGTAGCGTTTGAGTCATGTGCGCTTTCATGGAAAGAGAGCTGGACCATTTAGCTCTCTCTCTGCGGGGAGTTATAAAAGAAGGAACTAGGGAGAAGGGAGCTGGAAATATTTCTCCATGACCATCTCCTGTGGTGAACCCTGAAGTGGCGATGGAAATTCTGAGAGGTCGTTTGCATGCTACTCTAGACTCCAGATGCAGTGTAGTCTGAAGAAAGCAGCCCTTGCAGTGTGTGTTGGTGAGCATGTATCTGCTGGAGTAGAGTGAGCTGGTGTGGACAGGAAATTGCGTGTGACCTACGTACCTAAGGCTCTGGCTCAGACTCTTCATGCTCTGATGAATGATCATTTCAGTCACCGGACTCCTCCTCTCCCTGGTTCATTAGTTAGGGTAGACAAACTACTGAAACGTACCCCAACATGTCACTACATTACCCAGTAACTGTCCATTTATCTCTCAGATATTCTGAGCTGGTGGGTGACATTTCCACACAGCCATTCAGAAAACTATCAGGTGTGGTGGTGCACACCTGTAATCCCAGTACTTGGGAGGCTGAGACAGGAGGATCACAGGTTTGAGGACAACCTCAGCAATGTAGTGAGACTCTCTGCAACCTAGGGAGACCCTGTTTCAAAACAAAAAAATTAAAAGGGCTGGAGGTATAGCTCGGAGGTAGAATGCCCTTGGGTTCAATCCCCAAGAACACAACAACAAACAAACAGAAGACCAAGCCTCCCCCATCTTGTGGATCCTTCATCTTCTCCTCTCCTCTTCCCTGTTAGCTAGAAAGTGTGATCTAAATGCCGCCATGTTTGTGGCAGATCGTCATGAGTGAAACCTAAAAGTGGCACGTGGAAATTTTGATCCACGTTCTCTTGGTTGTCCCTCAGTCACATTGCCCTGCAAGAGATGCTGGGAAATGCAACAGAGCTGGGCCCCAAAGAAGAAACCATTTTGATCAGCCCACAATCCCTGTCTGCCAAGCCAGAAACGGGTTCAGTTGTCTATTCCTCCAGTTTATCACCAGAAAGAAAGTTGATTTCTTTTATGCAACACAGTGGAGATAGTTTACTATTTCTTTTATTTCATGGCTGCTCTGTAGCCCTTGTACTAGTTTCTTGATTTGCTGTTAAACATTTTGTACACTATTTCAAGGGAATCATAATTTGGGGAGAAGAATTGTTGTGGTCTAGCATGGCCATTTTAAAGGCCAATAGAGTAGAGTAGATGTGCTTCAATATACATAATACTTTTTGATGTTCTCAATTTCATTTGCTGTTTTATAAATCAACTTTATTGAGGCATAATTAATATACAAAAATGTACCCATTTTAAGTGTACAGTTTTTTCTCTAATTTTTATTATGGTAAAATACATATAAAATTTACCATCTTAACCATATTTGTGTGTATGCGGTGCTAGGGATTAAGCCCAGGGGCATTCTCCCTCCAAGCTAGACCCCCAGATTGATTTTATTTTTTATTTGGAAACATGGTCTTGCTAAGTTGCTGAGAGCCTCACTAAATTACTGAGGCTAGCTTGAAACCTGCCATCTTCCTTTCTCAGCCTCTCAAGTACTGGCATTCCAGGCATGCGCCACCACACCCGGTCCCATCTTAACTGTTTTTAAGTGATTTGTTCAATGGTATTAAATACATTCATAGTTTTGTGCAACCATCTCCACCATTCATCTCCAGAACTCTTTTTGACTTATAAAACTGAGACTCTGTGCTCATGAAACAATAACTTTCCATTCCCCCTTCCTCAGCTCCTGGCAACAGTCATTCTGTTTTCTCTTTATATAATTTGACTCCTCCAAATACATCATATGAGTGGAATCCTACAGTTGCCATCTTTGTGTGACTAGATTATATCATTTAGCATAATGTCCTTAAGCATCCTCTAGGTTGTAGCATATCTAAGAATTTCCTTTCTTCATATGCTGAATATATTCCATTGTATGTATATGCATCATGTTGCTCATCCATTCAATAGTCAATAGACGCTCAGGTTGCTTTCATATTTTAGTTGTGGTGGAAAATAATCCTATGAACATAGGTGTACACAGATTTTCCCTGCTTTCAGTTCTTTCGGAAACTGAAAAGTCAAATTGCTGCATTCTATGGTAATTTAATTTTTAATTTTTTTGAGGACACACCATACTGTTTCCCACAATAGCTATAACCACAGTGCATTCCTACTAACAGTGCAAACAAGCTCCGATCTCTCTGCACCCTCACCATAGCAGAAGGAACAGCAATCAGGTCCTCAACATGCAGAGGACAGCTTCCTGTATTCCCAGCCTGAGTCTTACCAGCTCTAGATGGGTCACTCCGGGAGCATGGCCGCAGCTGCCTACCATAAGAATAAGAGACAGGGATAGGTAGGCTGTCATTGGGCTAAAAGCTGATATTGATTGAAATGCACCACAATTTACCAATCAAGCCTTCTCCTGGAAGTAGCAAGTCTTCAGTATACTCCAGAGTTCTAACACAGCTATATCAAACACATTCTGCCAGCAGGGATTGCTGTCTAGGCAGGGGGATAGATTCCTCGTGCTTCCTTTCCTTTCGCACCGTCTTCCCAGAATCCTCTTTCTGCTGGTTTTGTATCTGACCTCTCTAAGGTATTGGCTATCACTAGTTGGTCTTGCGTTATTATTTCTTCAGTATGCTGAAGAAAGGACTAAGAAATGTAGATGGTAGATAACAATAGCCTTTTAAAGATGTGTAGTCTTTTTTGGAGGGGGGGAGTCTCCTGTTCATTGCCTCTCTTTTTCAAAGCAGCATCTTTGGGATTCCTGCTAGACTATTTCATTGAAATCACTGTGATTCCATTAATATCACCTGTCTTTTCCCCTTAATCATCCACTTAGCAAAGTAGAATCCTTCTTAAAGTGTGTCATTATCCAAGGTGCTTAAATTTACAGAACTTAATTCTTTCAGTCTATTGGTCATCTTCCTGCCTATTCCTTCTTTTCCGCTGTCCCTTTGAGGTAAGCCTATGTTGATGTCCACAGAATCCTAAAGCTGAGTCCAGACTCTGGCTCATGTTGGCAATGGCCTGCAGGTGGGCTTTGAAGACTCTGGAAAGAGTTGGATTCCCACTTTACCCTTTCTTGCTACTATATTTCCATAGTGAATGGTACAATGCCTGTAATTTAGAGAAAGTGGGTGCCGAAACTCCCAAAGCCTGGATCCTCAAAACACCCACTTGATCAAAATGTTAGCTTCCACTCATGCACTTATCATGACCACTGTGCAGGCTCACAGTTTTTAAAATTCATTGTCCTATTTCTTATTGAATTATAATTGTCAGCTGAGAGGTCTCTAAGCATTTCATAACATTTGCATTTCTTATAGTAAGGAAAAAATGTCTATACTTAAGTGTTCATTACATGGGATTGCTCTTTTAAAAATACAACAGATGGAGAAGAAGGCATGTGCAAACTGATTATATTTAGTCATATATATAAATGTATTTATGAAAATTTATGGAATCATGACACTTTTGGAGATAAAAATATTGAGAGTTTAATTATATACTTTGAAATCTCCCGGTATTTTCAACAAAAGTACCAGATTATATTATCTGTTTCTAAGTACTGAAAAGGGGAAGGAGCATTAAGTTTAACAGATTAAAAAATAAGTGTTTGGTTATTTTTTTCTGGAAAATAGTCACTGCCTATAAAATATATACATATATATGTATGTATATTCAACTCACTTCAAAAAAAAAAAATATATATATGTATATATATATGTGTGTGTGTGTGTGTGTGTGTGTATTCAACCCACTTCAACTCTATGCAGTAGAAGAAACCCGGATTCTTGTGGTATAATAGTTGACAATAGAATACAGGTGGGATTGGTGCATAACTAAAGTGACCAAAAGTTAGTGATGGATTCACACTGTCAACATGGTTTGCCAACATACTGAATTCCAACACTATGCAAAAATTGAGATTGAAAGAGAATGCTCATATCCCAAAGTGCTCTTCCCACACGAATTCGATGGCTCCACCTGTCTCCAAATACTTATAGCATCATATCATATCCATGAAGTTTTTCTCTCTTCTTAAACTGCCCCTCTAGAGAGTCCTCTCTATGGGAACACAGAAATGAGAGGCAGAGAAATAAGAGATATTTGAAGAAGACGAGCTGGTGATCCACCAATGGGTTTATCATATAAAGTTTGTGCTGCTAGGGAAAACATCTTTATATTTTATGTATTATTAATGATATAAAGCATCTGGTCCTTCCAAGAATATCTTTAGCTCTGACTATAAATCTGACATGGTTTTAATATATTTCTGAGGTTTTTGTTGGTGTAAGCTTTTTGTCCACCGAGACGGAAGATGTTGGGATCCTTGGGGGCAGAGCTTCCTGTCCAAAGGAAAGCTCTTTGAACACAAAAGTTGTGTTTTCTTTAGAGACCTCAGTCATGCAATGCCCTTCACAGAGTAGGTACTCAAAATATATGTGTTGAATTAATGTTGTCTCCCCACACTTCCCCCTGTGGTATATACTGGAATAAATTAAAAATACGTTTCAATTTTAAATCACCTCTTTAAACATTTCATGAGAGAGAGAAAGACAAAGAATAAGACAGAGAGATTTAATATCTATTTATCCTAAGAAGTACACAAATGGCCAATAAACTCCTGAAATTCCTTAGTAGCCTAAGTTAACATATTACAACAATCATAGTTAATTTCTTGCACATTGAAGATTTCAACTCTAGATTATTATTAATGCCATTTTGGGAGGGTCTCTCAAGAAAGAGCAATATTTTTTATAGTTTTGGTTAATGAAGTAGGCATGGTGGTATTTTTGTGACCTTTCATGAATGTTCTTTTCTGGTTCTTCTACTAATTTGATGACATTATTCCAAAAGGGGGAAAAAAAAGGTCCCTCTTGGGGTCTGGAATAATACCACAGTATTGAGGCGTCAAATGATGAACCAAAGATCAGAGGCAGCTTTGGGAGATACAGTTTCTACAGTTGGTCTCAGGAGACCTATAGTGTCTAAGGACTTTGGAGGTCAGTCTGACCACACCTTCAGTAGGAAGGGCCTCACAATCTGTTGAGGTCAGTGATATCCATAGCTCATTATTATTTAAAAATTGTCTTTCAGCTAAAGAGATCATCATGATTTTGGTGAGCTCATATGTTCCTTGGAAGTAAGGGCTTTGTCTGCTAGTACACAGCTGCGTTCCCAATGTCTATAACAGTGTGTGGAGAGGGAGGAGTTCAGTGAATATTTTGGATGAATGTGTGGATTAATAGCTCAATTGGAAAATTTCTAGGACTTCAATTTCCTAACTTGTTATACTTTAAGAACAGAAAATGTTGAAATGGTTTTCTACAACTGAGTTGATATATTAAGTATGGGCCCCATGAACATGCCAATATTATCTAGGACTCATTTCTGACCATGAACTTCACCCCTTTTAAGACAGAAAAGGGACAATGCCTCTAATTTGGATCTAGAAATTTGAGATGCTGAATTTAAGGGAATTGGATGCCACCTAATATTTGTTGGTCAGTGTTATTCTTACTCTACATGTTGGGGCAATGATTCTTTGTACATATGATAGATAGTTCAGTGACATTTGTATGATATAGCATTATCAAAAAAAATGAGGCAGAAAATCTTCTTACCAAACACCAACTTAATAATCATTTCAGATGAAAGTGTTTTGTTTCTTTAGATCATTAGATATTAAAGCAAAGAGTATTTAGAAGATAGTTGAACATTTAGCACAATATGGCTGCTAATGAAATCCCAATTCTTTTTTTAATATTTTTATTGGTGCATTATAATCTTACATCATTACGTAGTTCAATATAATAGGGACGTGCATGCACGCAGCACTTGGTGAGCTTCCCCCCAGCTCCCTCCTAATCCCTCCCTTACATGATATTGAAATTGGCATTGGTAATTTCACATATGTACATAACTTCAGTGGCGGTGTTTCCTTCATTGGAAAGCCCAATTCTACACGTGCATTGTAGCAGAGATTAAAATATTCACTTCTAGGTTAATGAGGCTTATTTCTGAGTACCAAGTACGAAAGAGTTTACTGATGACACATTAAAAGTCATTCTGGACTTCTGCACATGCAAGAATCCACTGAGAAGAAAATACATACATACATATATACATACATACATACATACATATATACATAGCTTATGTAAGTTGGCTAGAGGGAAAAAAAGGAGGAATATTTAAATCTCAGGTATGAGTAGAAAAGAGTTGAAGAAATTCCAAAGGGTAATGCTTTATGAAAATAAAATTCAAGCTCTCTAGAAGATACCAACTAAAGAAATGCCTAGAATAAACAATGAAGATGCCAGTGACCAGAATTAGGTCCATTCAGTCTTTTAGAAACCAGTTCTTGCCAGATTTTTGGAAGATAAATATTTAGCTAATTAATCTGTGTGTGGGTAGGTCATGTGGGATTGAATCCCTTCCCTACTAATTTTACTGATATTTTGTAAACATGAAGCCACTTGAAGAATAAACAAATTCTATTTTGTTCCCTCCCCCAAGGAAAATACAACCAATTATGTATCAGAGACTAATTGAATCCTGACATCTTTTCACTCTGTAAACCATCGATATAGCTTGAACATAAAATAGTTTACATAACTTAGCCTTAATTTGATTTAATGATTCTATTATTTGTTAACAAAAGAAATAAAGAAATATTTCAATAATTCAAGATTCTTTTCCTTCACCCCTTCCCATATTTTATCCCTCTCTTCCCCTTTCAGCCTAAACTAGTTAATTTGCTTGGTCAGGAATGATTTCATGAACATAAACATTCCCGTAATAGCCCCTCTTCTTTGTAAACAGAACTAATAGCAATATAAACAATTGCTCTAAATAAGTAAGCATTTAAGTTGGCCAACATTTCTTTTCTGGGTTTCATAACTCAGTCACAAACCATTTCGTTTCGAGAACAACTTGGTGGTAACAAGTTCAAAACAGTTTGATCTTTTTCATTTCAAATGTTTCATATGCTCAAAGAACAAAAAAATTAATTATCATTCATATCTGGCACTGAGGCAGGGATTCTATATGAAACTTTCCAACTGTGCAGTTCAGATAAAGTTCCTAATCTTAATTAAATACCAGCACCATTATCTGAAAGTACCAGTTCATATCTAGGGTTTAATAAAATTCCCTTCAATGACTCTCATTGCAGAATAAAAGCCAGTCCTTAGAATAATGTACAAGGCCCTAGAACATTGCTGGTCTACAGTTAACCCTCACCCCATCTCTCCTCTTTTCTTGCTCTGTTATGTCTACTGGGATCTCTGCTATTTGAGGAGCTCTGCAGGGGTGTTCTGCTACAGAGCCAGTGCACGTGGCATTTCCTGAACCAGAAAACATATACTTTTTTTTTTGTTTTGTTTTTTTTTTGCAGTATCGGGGATTGAACGCAGGGGCGTTCTACCTCCGCGCTATGCCCCCAGCCCTATTTTTTATACTTTATTTTGAAACCGGTCTCACGAAGTTGCAGAGGGCCTCGCTAAGTAAAGAGAGAGAGAGAGAGAGAGAGAGAGCTGAGACTGGCCACAAACCCAGATCCTCGGGTCTCTGCCTCCCAAAGTACTGGGTTTACAAGCGTGCACCACCACGCCCGGCTTTGAAACATGATTTAAATGA
>PVJS01042865.1:0-17317 GCA_004027185.1 Glis glis
CCTTCCCCTTCCCTTGTACCCCTTCCCTTGCACCACTGAGGGTTCTCCATTGTCATTGGAGTCCCTTTTGTGTCCCCACTACTCCCTAAGTTGCACATATTAATGAAAACATATGTCCCTTCTTTTTTTGTGATTGGCTAATCTCACTTAACATAATGTTCTCCAGATCTTTCCATTTTCTTGCAAATGCTGTTATTTTATTCTTCTTTATTGCTGAGTAGAATTCCATTGTGTGTATTTCCCATAATTTTGTTATCCATTCATCTGTTGATGGACATCTAGATTGGTTCCATAATTTGGCCACTGTGAATTGTGCTGCTATGAACATGGGTATGCATATATTACTGTTGTTTTCTAGTTTCGATCCCTTTGGTATGATACCCAGTAGTGGAATAGCTGGATCATATGGTGGATCCATTCCCAGTTTTCTGAGGAATCGCCACACTGATCTCCACAGTGGTCGAACTAGTTTGCAATCCCACCAACAGTGTAGAAGAGTCCCAATTTCCCCACATCATCACCAACATTTGTTGTTGTTTGACTTCTTAATGCTTGCCATTCTAATTGGGGTAAGATGAAATATTAGAGTAGTTTTGATTTGCATCTCCCTGATTGCTAATGATATTGAACATTCTTTCATGTATCTATTGGCCATTTGTATCTCTTCTTTCGTGAAGTGTCTATTCATTTCAGTTGCCCACTTCTTGATCGGGTTGTTTGTTTTCTTAGTGTCAAGTCTTTTAAGTTCTTTGTATATCCTAGATATTAGACCTCTGTCAGAGGGATAGCTTGCAAAGATCTTTTCCCATTCCACAGGCTTTCTCTTTAAGCTCTTGATGGTTTCTTTTAATGAGCAGAAGCTTTGTAGTTTAATGCTATCCCACTTGTTAATTCTTGTTTTAATTTCCTGTGCTTTGGTGGTTTTGTTGAGGAAGTTTCTACCTGTGCCTATATGATGGAGTGTTGGACCTATGGCTTCTTCTAATAATTTCATAGTCTCTGGTCTAACTTCCAGGTCTTTGATCCATCTCAAATTGACTCTTGTGCAGGGTGAGAGGTAAGGATTCAGCTCCATTTTTCTATAGGTAGATAACCAGTTTTCCCAGCACCATTTGTTGAAAAGACTGTCCTTTCTCCAATGTGTGTTTGGCACCTTTGTCGAAAATCAATTGGCTATAAGTTTGTGGACTTGTTTCTGTATCTTCTATTCTATTCCACTGTTCTATGTGTCTGTTTTTGTGCCAGTACCATGCTGATTTTATTACTATAGTTCTGTAGTATAATTTGAAGTTAGGAATTGTGATGCCTCCTGCATGGTTCTTATTGCTGAGAATTGCTTTGACTATTCTGGGTCTTTTGTTTCTCCATATGAAATTAATGACTGATTTTTCTAGCTTTGTGAAAAATGATGTTGGTATTTTGATAGGGATTGCATTGACTCTGTAGATCATTTTTGGCAGGATCGCCATTTTGATAATATTTATTCTGCCTATCCAAGAGCAGGGAAGATCTTTCCATCTTCTAAGATCTTCTTCAATTTCTTTCTTCAGTGTTCTATAGTTTTCATTGTAGAGGTCTTTTACCTCTTTTGTTAAGTTTATTCCTAGGTATTTGATTGGTTTTGAAGTTATTGTGAATGGGATTGTTTTCTGGATTTCTCTCTCAGTGGATTCATGGTTGGCATATATGAAAGCTACTGACTTTTTTAGGTTGATCTTGTATCCTGCTGCTTTGCTGAATTTGTTAATTAGCTATAGTAGAGTTTTGGTTGAGTTCTTTGGGTCTTCTAGATATAGGATCATATCATCTGCAAATAAAGATAATGTTAGTTCTTCTTTTCCTATTAGAATTTCTTTGATATCCTTCTCCTGTCTTATTGCTCTGGCAAGGGTTTCAAGGACTATATTGAAACGGAGTGGTGATTGTGGGCATCCTTGTCTTGTTCCTGATTTTAAGGGGAATTCTGGCAATTTTTCCCCATTCAATAGGATGTTGGCTTTGGGTTTCTTATATATTAACTTGATAATGTTGAGGTATGTTCCTTCTATTCCAATTTTCTGTAGAGTTCTTAGCATGAATGGGTGTTGAATTTTGTCAAATGCTTTTTCTGCATCTATTGAAATGATCATGTGATTCTTGTTTTTAGTTCGGTTTATGTGGTGGATAACATGTATTGTTTTGCGTATGTTGAACCAGCCTTGCTTTCCAGGGATGAAACCAACTTGGTCATGGTGTATGATTTTCTCAATATGGTTTTGAATGTGCGTGGCTAGTATTTTATTTAGAATTTTTGCGTCTATGTTCATTAATTATATTTGTCTGTAATTTTCTTTCCTTGAGGTATCTTTATTTGTCTTTGGTATTAATGTGATGTTGGCCTCATAAAAAGAGTTTGGAAGAATTCCATCTCTTTCAATTTCACGGAATAGCTTGTGAAGTATTGGTTTTAGTTCATCTGTGAAGATTTTGTAAAATTCGGCTGGAAAACCATCTGGACCTGGGCTTTTCTTTGAGGGAAGACTTTTTATTGCTGTTTCTATCTCTGTGCTTGCTATTAGTTGATTCAGTTTTTCTGTATCCTCTTGGTTCAATATGGGTAGGTTGTATGTGTCTAGAAATCTTTTGACCTCTTCCATGTTTTCCATTTTATTGGAATATAAGTTTTCAAAGTAATTTCTTATGATCCTCTGGATTTCTCCACTATCTGTGGTGATATCCCCTGTTTCATTTCTGATTTTGATAATTTGCGTTGATGCTCTCCTTCTTTTGGTTAGGTTAGCTAGTGATTTGTCAATTTTGTTAATCTTCTCCAAGAACCAGCCTTCTTGTTTTGCTGATTCTTTGTATTGTTTTTTTATTTTCTATTTCATTAATTTCTACTCTGATTTTAGTTATCTCCTGCCTTCTACTGGCTTTGGGCTGCAACTGTTCCTGTTTTTCAAGATCCTTGAGGTGTATCATTAGGTTATTTATTTGGATGTTTTCTGTTTTTCTTATGTGGGCACTCAGTGCTATAAATTTTCCTCTTAACACTGCTTTCAAGGTGTCCCACAGATTTTGATATGTCGTGTCTCTATTTTCATTTAATTCCAGGAATTTTTTTATTTCTCCCCTTATTTCTTTCCTGATCCAGTCCTTGTTCAGGAGTGTATTGTTCAGTCTCCATGTACTTATGTGATTACTTTTTGTCTTCCTGTTATTAATTTCCAGTTTCAATCCATTGTGATCTGAGAAGATGCAGGAAATTATGTCACATCTTTTGAATTTGCTGGTGCTTGCTTTGTGACCCAGTATGTGGTCTATTTTGGAGAATGTTCCGTGAGCAGCTGAGAAAAATGTGTATTCAGGTGTTGTTGGTTGAAATAATCTGTATGTATCTATTAGATCCATTTGGTCTGTAGTTTTCTTTAGGTCTGAGCAATCTTTATTCATCTTTCATCCAGAGGATTGATCTAGTGGCATGAGTGGTGTGTTGAAGTCTCCCAATATTATTGTGTTTGGGTCTATTTGGGACCTGATATCCCGAAGACTTTGTTTTATGAATGTGGGTGCACCCACATTTGGGCGTAAATGTTTACTATTTTTATATCTTCTTGTTGGATTGTTCCTTTTATTAATAAGAAGTGACCCTCTTTGTCTCTTCTGATGTGTTTTAGCTTAAAGTCTGTTTTGTCAGATATAAGCATTGCTACCCCTGCTTGTTTTCGATCTCCGTTTGAATGGTATATCTTTTTCCATCCTTTTACCTTTAGCGTATGAGTATCTTTGGCTAGAAGGTGAGTTTGTTGTAGACTGCATATAGTTGGGTTATGCTTTTTGATCCACATTGCCAGTTTGTGCTTTTCAATTGGGGAGTTGAGTCCTTTGACATTCAATGTTATAGAGATATGATTTTCGTTTCCTATCATTTTTTGAGTTTTATTTTCTATTTGCTGTGGTGACAAATCTCCTTGTTTAGTTGCCTACCTGGTGGAGTTCACCTCTCCTGTGGTTCTGAAGATTGCTTGTTTTTCCTTCTTTGTTGTTTATTTCTTTCAGGATTTTCTCTAGTGTTGGCTTGGTCCTCAAGAATTCTTTAAATGTTTGTTTATCATGGAACATTTTCATTTCTCCATCAATTTCAATGATAGCTTTGCTGGATATTTCAGTCTAGGCTGGAAGTTGTTTTTTTCCAGGGTCCGGAGTACTTCGTACCATTCCCTCCTGGCATTCCTGACTTGAGTTGGGAAGTCTGGGGTGATTTTTATTGTTTTGCCCCTGAATGTCACCCATTCTTTTGTTCTTACTGCTTTTAGGATTCTTTCTTTGGCCTCTATGTTAGTCATTTTAATTATTTCGTGGTGAGGGGAGGTCCTTCTTTGGTCCTGTCTTAACGGCGTTCTATATGTCTCCTGTATGTGTATGTCTAAATCTTTCTCTATGTTCGGAAAATTCTCTGCAATTATTTCTTTGAAGTGGTTTCTTATACCCTTGGTCTGTGCTTCTAAACCTTGTTCAAGGGCTTTTATCCTTAGATTAGGACGCCTTGCATTGTCTTGTATTTCTTGAATGGCCAGGGTGTGTTGTTGTAATATCTTCTGTATATCATTGACTGTGTTCTCAGTTTTGAATGAGCTGTCTTCCAGGAGTGATACCCTATTTTTCATGTGGTCGAGCCTCCTAGCATTGGTTTCTATTGCAGTCTTTAATTCGTTTATTGATTCCTTCATTTCATTCAAAGTTTCTTTCTGACTCTTCCTTAGAGCCTCAACTTCCTCTTTCATCTCCTCTATGCTTACTTTGAGGCCTTTCATCATTCTGAAAATCAAAATTCGGAATTCTCCGTCTTGCATTTCCTGCAGGTCAGAGTCAGTGATCTCACTTGTTGATGCATTGTGGATGTTTCTTGTTTCCTCACTGTTCTTCATTCTTGCATTTTCAGTGTTTTCCATTTTTTGTTTCTGTTGCCTCCGCATCATTTTCCTTTCTGTGTATGATACCTCTTGATGGCTCCTGTAGTCCCAATTGGGTCAGTATGCTGCAGGCTGTGGATCCCTCTTGTCCAGTTGGCTGGGGCGTGGTATTGTGTGTGGAGGGGTACGCAGGGTCTGGAGCTCAGTTGTTGTCACGTGAGGAGCACTTCGAGGCGCGGTGTTGGGTGCGGGTACTGAGGCACAGGTGATGGTGCCGGAAGGTGCCCTGTTTCCGAGGCACAGGTGCTGGGGGTCACCCGGGCCCGTAGGGATGCACACGTGTTCCGGGTCTCGGGCAATGTCGCCGGAGGGTGCCCGGGCTCTGATGCGCTGTGCTGAGGATTTCAAGCGGGCCCGTGGGGGGTGCGGGCTCCAGGTATCGAGTAGGGGTGCCTAAGGGTGCACAGGTTCTGTGGCGTGGCACAGAGGATGGCGCGTGGGTCCCGGGGGGGAGCGTGTGCTCCTAGATCTCAGGTGTCAGCGCCGGGGCGTGTCCTGACTCAGTGTCAACCCGGTGAGTGGAGCGGGTCTTGGGTGGCGGCGCTGGAGGGTATCCAGGCTCTGAAGTGTAGCACAGAGGCTCCTGGTGCAGGGGCCGACAAGGTGGCACAGAGGCTGTCAGGGTGACGCCAAGGCCTGGCACAGAGGCTGCCGAGGTGAGGCCAAGGCTTGGGTTGGGCGCAAAGGCTGCCGAGGTGGCGCAGAGGCTGCCGGGGTGGCGTGGAGGCCTGGGGCGGGTGCAGAGTCCGCCGAGGTGACATGGTGTGGGGGGATCCGAGGCCCAGGGCAGGCGCAGAGACTGTCCAGGTGACGGGCGGGGATGTTGGGGTCTGGTACCTGGCGCAGGGGCCGTCGAGGTGGCGCAGGGGCTGCCGAGGTGATGCACGGGGACGCCGGGGTCTGGTACCTGGCGCAGGGGCCGCCCAGGTGGCACAGGGGCTGCCGGGGTGCTGCGCGGGGACGCCGGGGTATGATACCTGGTGCAGGGGCCGCCCAGGTGGCGCAGGGGCTGTCGGGGTGGCGCACGGGGACGCCGGGGTCTGGTACCTGGCGCAGGGGCCGCCGAGGTGGTACAGGGGCTGCCGGGAAGGCATGCGGGGACGCCGGGGTCTGGTTCCTGGCGCAGGTGCCGCCGAGGTGGCGCGCGGGGATGCCAGGGTCTGATACCTGGTGCAGGGGCCACCCAGGTGGTGCAGGGGCCACCCAGGTGGGGCAGGGGCTGCCGGGGTGGCGCGCGGGGACTCCGGGGTCTGGTACCTGGCGCAGGGGCCGCCAAGGTGGCGCAGGGACTGCCGGGGTGCTGAGTGGGGACCTATTATGGTGTTTTCTACAGCTCAGTATTATTGATTTCCCATGTTGTTGAGATGTGGGAGTTTATTGTTTCCTCATTGGTCTTAATTTTCATGTTTTAAGAATTCTCAGGTTTGCATGTGTTTTCTTGGCATTGTCTTTCTCTTTGTGTGAGAGTCCTATGCCTATTTGTTATCTCTTTATAATAAGGCTTGTCCTGTGGGTATATATTTGCCTCTACATACCTTTCATATATTCAGGATTTTGAGATTGTACCCCAGAACCTCTTCAAGAGGATATAGTTCTTAGTACAGGTGAGCAGGAGTCTCTGATTGGCTGCAGGCCCCCATGCTCTCTGGGCCCAAACTCAGCAGGGCCAGAGACTATTATGTTCCATTCATATCCTGCAGCCTGCTGGTTGGGATTTAATGCCCCACAGTTACCACTGCTGTTCTGCTAGTTGCAAACACATTAAACCCTAAAGACTAATGACCTCTGGCCTCTGTGTTTACAGCCTAAGATCAACAGGACCACAGATTACCATGTTCTGCGCTTGTGGCCGAGCTGTGTGAGCTTTGATGGCCAAAGGACACCACCACTGAGCTTCTAGTTGTAATTATTTGGAGCCCTGTCACTCACTGGCATGCATGCTTACCAGGTATAAAGGCTGCTAGCTAAGAGAATGTTTTATCCCCAGCTTGTAGCTGTGATCACGTGAGACCCTGCTGGCCCCTGGTCTCCCTGCTTTCAGGGTCCTTCCTCCAGCAGGGAGAGATGGTATAGTTCTGAGCCTGGGGCTTGGGTGACTAAGTTATTTAGTCCCAGTGACACCACTGCTTCTCTGGGCATCTATGAACATCTGAGACCTTCTTGGCCACTGGCCTTGGTCCTTGTGGCACCAAAATGCCACTGGTTGAGAGGTTATAGCCTTCCAAGCCTGCAGCATGGTTGGCTGAGTTATTTCACCCCACAGAGTCCTCTTCCAGTGGACCTGAAGTAATTGCTAGAGACCTTGCAGGGTTACAGAGAACTGCCAAACCAAGGTACTGCCCACTCAATGTCCCTAGGGTCTGTCTGCTAACTGAAATTTCTGCTAAGTACAACTGTAACCTCCACCCCCACCTCTGCAGGGCTGGTTTGCAAACTCACAGACCCCGCAAGTTTGTTTATTGCCACGCAAGTTCCTGTAGCCACATAGGCTCCCTCCGGGATGGTTTGTAAGCTCATGGTCTTGATAAGCACAGCGTGGGTCCCTGCAAGAAGGGTCTGTAGTTTCTCAGTCCCTGCAAATTCAGCTTCAGTCTCTGGGTAGTTTAGCTGGTTGGTCTGGAGATTCCTAGTGGTGTTGAGGAGGCAGGTTGTAGCCACTGGGTTACTTGCAGGAAAGGCCTGTCAATTCTCAGTGCAGAGGAGTTCAGCTGCAGCCACAGGAGTTCCATGGGCAGTTTGGCTGGGCAATCTGGGGAGCCATCATCTTGAAGTATTTCAGCATGGATAGAAGAGTGTGATTGCTTTTGATGTTGGTTTTCTGCAATCACTGACTTGACAGGATTTAGTTTCTTCTTTGTTGGAGTTGGTCTCTAAGAGCTTCCAGGTTCCGGGAGCTGCCAGCTTCCATGCAGGCTCACCAAGATGGCACCTGCCTCCTCTCTCCACTCACCAGATGAGATGCATGGATCTTTTTTCAGTTCTCTTTCTGTACTGCCTTCATTTCAAACATGTTTGACTGTCTTTCTTCTGTTGAGTTCTGATTGCTTTTCTTCTCTTGCCAAGAAGCAGTCTTCCTGCTGGTTGAGTTCCATTTTCTTAAAAGTAGGTTGTTTAATTCTTGTGTTGTAAGAGTTCTTTGTATATTTTTAACATCAGTCCATTATCTGTTGAGTCTTTAGCTAATACTTTCTCCCAATCTATGTATATAGAGCATATGACATAAAACAGCTTCAGGAACCCATAAGCAACTTGTTTAGACATGCCAGTATAGAGCATGGGAGATAAAAAATCAGGAACTCATAAGCAACTTATTCAGGCATTGGAGCATTTGGCTCATACCAGCATACCTGTGCTGCAGTTGATAATGAACCCTTAGATCATAAAATTTCTTCTTGCATCTGATGGACTTAGATGATAGATACATTTGTGGCTACTGAAAAGTGTCTTTTAAGGCTTGATAAGCCTGCCAAAGACACTTGACAGCACCTACAGAAATCCTATAAAAGAGCAACCTTTTCAACACACAGCGTGCTGAGCTATTGTTTATACCATGCCAAGATGAATCTACCATGCAGGCAACTCCAATCCAGTTACTTTGCTCCAGTCTTGCTCTTTTTGTTTACCGAGGATCGGAGAGACTCTTCAGCCTTTGTCCCTTGGAACAACTTCCAGAATCTCCTCTTCCATTCCTGGACTTGGTTTGCTATATTTCCTCTCCCCTTCTTGTTTGCAGCTTATTATTTGCTAATTATTTGAAGTGCTTGAATAATAGGAGTTGTATATTGTGTAGTATACTTGTTCAATATTAATTGTAGAAGTGTTAGTCTAGTATTCTTATTAGAATTGCTAGTGTGAAGTGTATCATTTGATGTTTATTCATTACTGATTGGTGTTGGCAAAGCAGCCACCAAGCATCTGAAACTAGTTTACTTAGAGAATGTCCTTAATAATTTTCTACATGCTATAACTTTCAAGTTTTGAAAAAAACCTCATGATATTGTGGAAAGACAAATCATGTGTGATCTGACTTATTGGTCTTAGAACCTTGTGGCCCATTGCTTGTGACACTATGTTTTGTATTTTAATTCTCTTGTAAATGTGTTTCACAGAGCACAAGTTTTGAATTTTATTGAAGTCTGGCTTATCAATTAACAATTATTTATTTCATGAATTGTGTCTTTAATGTTGCATTTAAAAAGTCATTACCATGTCCAGGAACATCAAAATTTTCTACTTTGCTATTTTCAAGGAGTTTTATAGTTTTGCATTTTACATATGGACATGATAAATTTTGAGTTCATTTTTATGAAGGGTGTGCATGTGAATGTCCCATTGTTACAGCAGCATTTGAAGAAAAAGGTATCTTTTCCTCCATTGTATTACCATTTTATGAAAGATTGACTATATTTGTGTTTCTTTTATACTCTATTCTGTTTCACTGATATATTTGTGTATTCTTTCACCCATATCACACTTTTTTAGATATTTTACATTATGATAAGTCTTGAAGTTGAGGAGTGTCAGTCTTCCACTTTTATTATCCTTAAATATTGTGTTGGCTATTCTGGGTCTTTTACCTCTCTGTATAATCTTTAAAATCAGATTCCTTTTTAACTGTATTTTATTTTAATATGCTTTTGTTGGTGAATTATAGTCTTACATCAAAATGTAAATCATGTTGACAGTGACATACATGCACACAGCACTTGGTGCCCCCCCATATCCCCATTTTCCCCTTTCCAAATACAGAGTACTGAGATTGATGTTGGTATATTCACATATGTACACATAGTTGATGGTAGTATTTCCATTAATGAACCTCAGTCTTCCCCCTCCCCTTCCCTTAGACCACCTCCCTGGCTCCACTGAGGTTTCTCCTCCATTATCTGGAGTCTCTCTGGTATCCCAATTACTCCCTAGCTTGTGCATATTAGAGAAAACATATGGCCCTTCACTTTCTGTTACTGGTTAATTTCACTTAACATAATGTTCACTAAGCCCATCCATTTTCTTGAAAATTACATAATTTTGTTATTATTGCTGAGGAGAACTCCATTGTGTGTATTTCCCATAATTTTGTAACCCATTCATGGGTTGATGGACACCTAGGTGGGTTCCATAATTTGGCTATTGTGAATTGTGCTGCTATGAACATGGGTATGCATATTTTACTGTAGTTCTATGATTTTGGCCCCTTTGGAAAGATACCCAGGAGTGGTATAGTTGGATCATATGGTGGATCCATTCCCAGTTTTCTGAGGAGTCTCCACACTGATCTCTATAGTGGCTGAGGAATCCCACCAACAGTGTAGAAGAGTTCCTGTTTCCCCACATTCTCACTAACATTTATTGTTTTTTCACTTCTTGATGATTGCCATTCTGATTGGTGTTAGATGGAATCTCAGTGTAGTTTTGATTTGCATCTCCCTGATTGCTAATAATATTGAACATTTTTTCATGTATCTATTGGCCATTTGTATCTCTTCTTTTGTGAAGTGTCTATTCAATTCGGTTGCCAATTTCTTGATTGGGTTTTTTTTTTTTAGTGTAAAGTCTTTTAAGTTCTTTGTATATTTTAGATGTTAGCCCTCTATCAGAGGGATTTAATTGTATTTTAACTGAAAAATTTATTTGCTTAGAAACACTCAGAATGTCAATAAAACAGGTGCAATGTTTTGGTAATCACAGAATTTTATTCAGTTAATAGAGCAATAGTTATTTCATGTAACTTGCATCTGAGACAACTGAAGAAAATACTACCATTTCCCTATATAACCAAATTTTTATGTGAAAGACACTTTCAGTGGTTCATTAACTATACAAAAAGACACAGTACAGTTTTAAAACAAATCAGTACCTTACATTTTAATTTTTTATCTTAAAAGAATTATGCACCTGGGGGTTGAATACAGAAAAAACTGCACAGACCAACTTGTTCATATCCCTCCTCCTCCTCTTCCTCTTCCTCCTCATCCTTTTTTTTTTTTTAGCTTTGATGATTCCCCTTTTATGGCATTGGGTTTTCCTTTAACTCAGTTGACTGTAATATCCTTTTCATATTTTCTGTCAGTTCAACAGCCTTCCTTTCATAAGGCTGCTTGTCATTTACAGCAGTATTACTCTACATATATCCTACTTTTATTCTTTTGCAACATCACCAGTAGATAGGCTGGGATGCTATGCTTATCTTTCCTTTAATTTCTGGAGGTATTCAGAACAGAACAAGAAGGCAAAAATAGGCATCTTGGATATATTGAGATCCTTCTGTTTTGTTTCCCCTTTAGTAGATATATAGGTTTCCATTTCTCTTTCATAATAATAAACCTTGTCTGCCTTTGATCTGTGTTATTGTTTTGGTATACAATATCTTCCAAAAAGCTCATGTATTGAAAGCACAATCCTCAATACAGGAAGGTTCAGACCTAGGGCATGGCTGGAGGAGTTGGATCCTTGGGAGCATTGCCATAAGGACTGACCCTCCCCTTGTCTTCTTCTGGTTCTCGATGCCATGATGTAGGAATATCATCCCTCTTCCATGCTTGGCCACTGTGGTTTCTGACTTGAAGCTGGCCTACTCTAAACTGAACTTCCAAAACTGTGAACCCAAGTAAACATTTCTTCCTCTAAGTTGTGCTTGTCAGGTATTTTGGTCACAGCAACGAAAAAGCTGACTAATACAGTGAAAGGTCCCCGAGCCCGGGAAGCCCCTCGCTCTAGTCCCGGGACTCAGCACCGACCCCAAAAACTCACGTCAGACCGACTTGCTGCAAGCACACGAGGTTTATTGGGGTTTCCAGTGCACTGGGGCCGAGCTCGTACCTCACGCAGGAGTAGAAGAGCTCGACCCTCAGCGAGGGGAGAGGGGAATATTTAAAGAGTCAAACCACAGAAAAAGAGAAAAAAAAGAAAAAAGAAAAAAAAAATAGGGCAGGGAAAGGTCAGGGTGTATATGTGTAGGAATTTTTACAACCTTGTTTTTCCCTAAACATCAGTTGCAATAGATAACTGACCAGTATGCCATAGATTTAACCAGTTCCTGAAACAATGTAGTTTGTTAAGATTTTATCTCACATCTGCTGGTATTTGGTAAGTTCCTGGTACAGTCTGTTTTTTTTTTTTTGGACAAAGGTCAGGGGTGGGGCAGTGGGTAGCCCTTTTAGTAGAATAATTTTTATTCAGGTCTAGGGGTCTTGCTTAGAGTTTTGACCTTTCATTCCCCACTCCTTCTGGTAAGTAGTTCTAATCTTAGAACTAAATGCCTGATTCTTCATATTCGGGGGGTGCCTGACCTAGGGGTTGGTAGTTTTGATGAAGCACCAAGACCTGAACAGCATTGATGCGTTCTTTAATAAAAGCTACTAAGCGATTTATAATACAAGGGCCTATAGTAAGCATGAGAAGAAGAATTGCTAAGGGACCTATTAAGGCAGAAAACAAAGTAGTGAGCCAAGGCGATTTATTAAACCATCCTTCAAACCAGCCTTGTGAGGCGTCTCTATTGCGTTTACGTTTTTCTAACCTTTCTCTTAAGTTTACTCATGGAGTCTTTGATGGCTCCCGAATGATCAACATAAAAACAGCATTCTTCTTTGAGAGCTGCACACAAGCCTCCTTCCTTTAGAAACAGCAAGTCTAATCCTCTTCTATTCTGTAACACAACTTCAGAAAGTGATGTTAGGGATTCCTCTAAGTTACTGATGGACTTTTCTAGAGCCTGCAGGTCTTCAGTTATAGCTGACTGGAGACTATCCAAGCTTTCCCTTAGCTGTTGAGGTCCTACTACTAAGGCAGTAGTTCCTGTTCCCACTCCCGCCGCTATTCATAAACCAAGCATTACGGCCAAAGTTAGAGTAATGGGCTCTCTTTGGAACCTGCTGGGGTGTAGGTCATAGGCATCTATAACAGTTTGTTCAGGGTGATAGTATATTACCTGGACCATTACACAGAAGTTACTAGACCGATTGAAGATTAAAGTTGATATACAAGGAATAAGTCCGGTGTTACAAGCCCACAACCATCTATTGTTCCTCGGCACCAAATATTGATTAGTTCCAGTTCTATTAGGCATGACAGTTTTGTTACAGAGATGTTGGTGAGAGTTAGGAAATTTTCCTATGCAAGTTCCCTTTCCAGATACATTAGTCAGAGTTATTTTGCTACGAGCACCCCAGGCGCATTGTTTGGCATCGGAAGTAACGTTAAAGGATTCTGGGATGGCCGAGCCTTCGTAGTAAGGGGGGGCCACTGCCAAGCATAGCCAGCAAGATGTAGTGGCATTTGGGTTGGTGACATTAAGAGCTTGGAAGGCCCCTTGAATGAGATTGAAAAGTCTCTGCCCGGTAGAGGTGGAGGGCTGGAATTCCGTGGGCTGGTACCCTGTGGTTGGGGAAAAGGAGTTCCTGGGTCTTGTAGTGGGGCTTGGAAATGTGGGAAGAAAGCCCAGGGGAGCTACGGGGCCTTGCTCAGACAGTACCTTGTTTGGCCCCATTGCCACCGGGGCCACGGCTTCTATTTTAAGCCGTATGGTTAATAATGAACCAACTCCCCCTCCATGAACCCAGAAGACAATTCCCCAATTCATACCATTTATCCATTTTTGTATCGGGGTACGTTTACCTTGATTCATGAATCGTATTTTTAGGTAATCTAGATCTGTTGGATCACATCTGGCACCACAGCAACCTCGGTAGGACAGGTTGTCATTTTTGCCTGGGCCGGTATTAACATAGGAAAAAGTTACCCGGTCTTCCTTAGTGATGGTCCATTTTGAATCACCGTCTTTTGAGGTGACACAACTCCATTCCCTACAGTATGAATCCGAAGGACCCCCACAGTACTTATCAGCAGCCTCCCCGGGGCAGGCATAAAAGCCATAACTTCGGGCTAGATTAGGGGGCGTGCTTTTAACTCTAGGATTAATCGACCGCAGGCAGAAGTGTAGGTCTGGCCACCAGGTGCCAAGAGGGGCCACTTGTTGGACACTATTGAGAGTTTTTCCAGTTGTAGGGTTCATGAGTACCCAAGTTAAAGTCAGAGGTCTATGGGGATTCATGTGTAGGGGAAAAAGGCTTACGACGCAGGCGCAGCTTGAGAGGATTAGCAGTTTTTTCCACAGTCCAGTCATCAGGATCAGCATCGGGAGCTTTCTTGATGTGGGAGGCATGGATCCAGGCGGAGATACCATCCACTTTGACTGCAGTGGGGGTTGTCAACAGCACCAGGTAGGGTCCCTTCCAGCGCAGCTCGAGGTTCCCGGTGCGATGGCGTCGGACTAAAACCGAGTCCCCGACCTGGAACTGATGAGGCACTTCAGGATCGCCTGTCTGGTAGGCCTCCTTCAGCTGCTTCCAGATGTTTTTCCTGAAAGACTCAAGAGCCTTAAGGCGGGTAAACAAGGGTTGAGAGAGAGAGAGATCAGGATCAAAAATTCCACCTGCCCCTACTAAGGGGGGGGTCCTCCATAGAGGATTTCAAAAGGTGTGAGCTTAAATTTTCCAGGGGTGTTCTGAACCCAGAACAAGGCGAAGGGGAGGAGGGCTGTCCAGTCCTTCCCACCGGTCTCTAAGGCTAATTTGGTTAAGGTCTGTTTTAAGGTTCTATTCATTCTTTCTACCTGTCCTGAGCTCTGGGGTCTATAAGCACAATGTAATTTCCAATTAATCTCCAGTTGCTTGGCCAATCCTTGACTTACCTGGGCAACAAAGGCAGGTCCATTATCCGATCCTATTACCTTAGGGATGCCAAATCTTGGGAATATTTCTTCAAGGATCTTTTTAGCCACTACAGTAGCTGTCTCAGTTCTGGTGGGGAAGGCTTCTACCCACCCTGAAAAGGTATCTATAAAAACTAATAGGTATTTGTTACCATATCTGGCTGGCTTTATTTCGGTGAAATCAACCTCCCATTGTGTACCTGGTCGGTTCCCTCTGAGTCTTTTTCCGGGTGTTCCTGTGTAATATCCGGCATTAGTCAGAGCACAGGCCCTGCAATTTTTTACCACTTCTTGGGCCAAGTCTGAGAGTCCAATGACATAATAGCCGGAAGATTCCACAACCTCTTTAAGTTTCTTTGCACCCAAGTGAGTTAGAAAGTGTAAGTTAGTTACATACTGTTGGCCCTCCGTCTGGGGAAGAATTTGTTTTCCTTGATCTGTTTCAGCTATCCCGTGGGAACTGTATGTATGCACAATTCCTAATTTAGTCATTAAATGACGGTCTTCTGGGGTGTATTTGAGCCCAGTTTTGGAGTCAGGAGAGTGTTCGTCTGTCTCTATGGCTAGAACGGATGCCCCTTGAGCCACCTGTTTGGCTGCTGCATCAGCCATCTGATTTCCCCGGGCGATGGGGTCATGACCTCTCTGATGTCCCGGACAGTGGACGATGGCCACCTTTTTAGGCAGATGTATGGCCTCTAATAGACTTAGGATTTCTTCTTTATTTTTAATGTCCTTCCCTGCTGACGTTAGCAAGCCTCGTTGTTTATAGATTGCCCCATGCACATGAGCGGTGGCAAATGCATATCTACTATCGGTAAAGATATTAATCGCTTTCCCTTCCGCCAGTCTTAGGGCCTGTGTTAATGCTATTAGTTCGGCCTTCTGGGCTGAGGTTCCTTCGGGGAGACTACTAGCCCAGATGACTGTTTTTCCATCCACTACCACCGCGCCCACCTTCCGCTTACCTTCGGCTATGAAGCTGCTGCCGTCGGTGTACCAGTTTGGGCTTCCAGGCCAGGGCTGGTCCGTTAGGTCCTTTCGGGTTCCGACTTCTTCAGCAAGGATCTCAGCGCACTGGTGTACTGGTGAGGAGTCCTCAGTCTCGGGTAGCAGAGTGGCAGGGTTAAGGATGGCCGGGGGGGCGAACACAATCTGCTCAGTCAGCAAAAGACTCTGGTAGTGGGTCATCTGAGCATTTGTCATCCATCGATCTGGAGGCTGCCTGATGATGCTTTCTAGGGCATGTGGTGCCACCACAGTAACTTGTTGCCCTAGAGTGAGCTTGTCAGCGTCCTTGATGAGCAGGGCCACCGCTGCGATGGCTTTCAGACACGAGGGCCATCCACTGGCCACCGGGTCTAGCTTTTTTGATAAGTAGGCAACGGGCCGTTTCCAGGGTCCTAGGGCTTGGGTTAGGACCCCCCGAGCCATACCTGCTCTTTCATCAACATATAAGGTAAATGGTTTAGTCACATCAGGCAAAGCTAGGGCTGGCGCTGTCAGCAGGGCTTTTTTGATGTTGTTAAAAGCTTTCTGGTGTTCCTCAGTCCAGGTGAACACCCCTTGCTCTTTAGTTAGGGGATATAGAGGGGCCGCTAGAGTTGCAAACCCTGGTATCCACAGTCTACAGAAACTGGCCGTGCCTAGGAACTCTCTCACCTGTCTTGGGGTAGTAGGAGTGGGGATCTGGGTTACAGTTTTTTTTCTGGCTTCCGTTAGCCATCGCTTTCCATTCTCGAGAGTGTAACCCAGGTAGGTAACCTTGGTTAAGCATAACTGAGCCTTTTTTGCTGATGCCCGGTATCCCAACTCACCCAACTCAGTCAGCAGGTCTTTGGTTCCCCGGCGACATTCTGATTCAGTGGAGGCGGCCAGTAGCAGGTCATCGACATATTGGAGCAAGGAAATATCTGGATGGTTAGTTCTGAAGGAG
This sequence comes from Glis glis, assembly GCA_004027185.1. NCBI lineage: Eukaryota > Metazoa > Chordata > Mammalia > Rodentia > Gliridae > Glis > Glis glis. The sequence continues at coordinate 16,601 of PVJS01042865.1, forward strand.
GCCAGGTCTCTATGGAGAGCTTCATCAAAAAGAGTGAGAGAGTTTTTGAACCTCTGGGGGAGCCTAGTCCAAGTGAGCTGTCCTGCTTGCCCCGTGTCAGGGTCCCTCCATTCAAAAGCAAAGATAGGCTGGCTAGTGGGGTGCAATTTTGGACAAAAATATGCATCTTTCAAGTCGAAGACAGAGTACCACTTTCTCTCAGGTGGAAGTGAACTAAGGAGGTTATAAGGATTAGGAACAGTCGGATGTATGTCCTCCGTTCGTTTGTTAACTTCCCTCAGGTCCTGTACCGGTCTATAATCATTTGTGCCAGGCTTTTTTTACTGGCAATAAGGGGGTGTTCCATGGTGATTGGCAGGGGACCAAGATGCCTTGCTGTAACAGTCTTTGTATGTGAGGCCTAATTCCTTCTCTGGCTTCTTTACTGATGGGGTACTGGCAAACCCCAATGGGAGTGGCCTCGGCTTTTAGTCCTACAACCACAGGAGGAACTCGAATAGCCATTCCCATTCCCCCAGTCTCTGCCCATGCTTTGGGGATAGCTGCCAGCCAATGCCCTATGTCTGCAGGCCCATTTTGCTTTTGGGGCTCATGCATCCGATATTCTTCTTCTAATGTTAAGGCTAGCGCCATAGAGGAAGGCGTCTGCCACGTTACTTCGGGCCCATCCGGCGAAAACTTTATCTGCGCTTTCAGTTTAGTTAATAAGTCTCTTCC
>PVJS01042867.1:0-17316 GCA_004027185.1 Glis glis
ATAAAAAAGGATGGGCGTGTAGTTCGGAGGTATAATGCCCCTGGTTTCAATCCCCAGTACCCCCCACCCTGACACAGACAGACAGACAGACACACACACACACTAAAACAGAGACTTGGTTTTAGTTCAGACCTGAGAGGCATCAGTGGTTAAAAATAGAGGTTTTAAAGCTGGGCATGGTGGCACATACTTGGGAGGCTGAGACAGTAGGCTCACAGGTTCAAGGCCAGCCTCAGCAACTTAATGTGGTCCTCTGCAACTTAGTGAGACCCCGTTTCTTTTTTTTTTTCTTTTTTTTTTGCAGTACCGGGGATTGAACCCAGGGGCATTCTAGCTCCGAGCTACACCCCCAGCCCTATTTTTTATTCTTTATCTTGAAACAGGGTCTCACAAAGTTGCGGAGGGCCTCACTAAGTAGCTGAGGCTGGCTGCGAACCTGCAATCTTCCTGTCTCAGCCTCCCAAGTACTGGAATTACAAGCATGCGCCACCACGCCCAGCTGAGACCCTGTTTCAAAATAAAAAAAATAAGCCAGGCATGGTGGACATGCTTGTAATTCCAGTACTTTGGAGGCTGAGACAGGAGGATCGCAGGTTCAATGCCAGCCTTGGCAACTTAGCGATGCTGTCAGCAACCTAATGAGACCCTGTTTCCAATAAGAAATAAAATCGGGCCAGGGGTGTAGCTTGGAGGTAGAATGCATCTGGGTTTAATCCCCAGCACCCCCTTCCCAGATGTAGAATGTCCCTGACCTCAGTACTGTGCACGCACACACGTGCTCTCACATGCACACACACACACACACACACACACACACACACACGTCCTTGGATTTTTTTTTGGTAGTGGGATTGAACCCAAGGGCATTCTACCTCTGAGCTACACTCCTAGCCCTATTTTATTTTTATGTTGAAACAGAGTCTCGCTAGGCTGATGAGAGTCTCACTACTTGCTGAGGTTGTCCTCGAACTTGCGATTCTCCTGTCTCAGCCTCCCAAGTACTGGGTTTAAAAGTGTGCACCACCATGCCCGGCTCCCAATTTTATGTTTTTGAGATGTGTCTGGGTGTAGAGTGAGCTCTTGGGAGTTGCAGATCATTAAATCCCTAACAGGAGCTAGTTTATATTCCATGATTAAAGATTAGCCCTCAGATCCCATTTAGTTGACATCCCTGCCGACTCCATACTGCTTGCTGTCACAGTTAGCTTTCAATTATAAGCCGCTCTCCTAGGCCAAGTTGATCCTCTAACAAGTACTAGTGCAACTAGGTGTGGTGGCACACGCCTGTAATTCCAATACCTGGGAGTCTGAGACAGGAGGATCACAGGTTTGAGGCCAGCCTCTGCAACTTAGTGAGACCCTGTTTCAAAATAAAAAAGAAGCTGGGCCTGGTGGCGCACACTGGATCTGAAAAAGGACCCTGCACTTAGAATCAGTGACTCTCATTTGCTTTTATTTTTTGTTTGCCTTGATCTATGTTGTGATCAGCATGCATGTGTATGCAACACTCTCATGAGCACACCCAATCAAGAAAGCATCGCTGGACCACAGTGATGAGCTTAAATCAACTCCATTATAGTTTGGATCTGGAATGTTCCCTGAAAGCTCTTGTGCTGAAGGCTTGGTCCCCGAGGCGGCAGTGTCCAGAGCTGGGGCTTGGGAAAGTGACTGGATCCTGAGGCTCTGCCCTCAGCAGTGGATGAATCCATAGATAGTTGAATGGACCACGGGGAGTTGGTGGAAATTCGGGGCAGTGGGGCCTAGTTGATGGAAATAGGTCACTGGGGTGTGCCCTGGAAGCATATAGCTTGTCCCCAGCCCATTCCTCAATCTCTCTCTGTTTCCAGGCCACCATGGGGTGAGCAGCTTGGCTCTGCTACAACCTTCTGTCATGATGCTCTGCCTCACCTCAGGCCCAGAAACAATGGAGCCAGCTGACCATGGACTGAAACCTCTGAAACTGTGAGCCAAAAGAAACCTTTCCTCCTTGAAGGTGTTTTTCTCAGGTATTTTGTCATAGTGATGGAAGGCTGACACACTCTAATCTGTGAACAAGCACAGCATTCGGGGACTTCCATTTGGTATTATTATTTACAAATTACTTATGATTCACCTCATAAATCACCCCAACAACACCTGTGATTATGACTATTTCTAGCCTCCGCTGGTGACCAGGCAACGGAACTGTTATGTCTTCCTTTACATCGACTCTGGTTCTGGGAAGCTTCCAGATCCTTTCTTTCAATAAACTTCAATTCCACAGACAATAAACATCTACTGTGCTCAGATGGGCTCACAGGATACAGACAGCAGCATCCACCTTCTGGAGGCTCACAATGTAGTGGCAAGTTGCTTCCATAACCTTATCTCCAACTCCTGCTATCCTTTTTTCCATGGGTTCCATTGGGTCCTAGGTTTCTGTCTTCCCTCCATCACTGAGGACCCAGCCAGGCTTTTAGGAACCCTTTTGGGGGTGTCTGAGACTCCTCTTTCCTCTCATATCCCGCTGGATTTACATTTACCGAGGAGTGTTGTAGTGCATCTTAGTGTATATGCAGGGTGCTATCAGCTTGATCCTATGTAATCCTCACAACCCTAAAAAGTAGGTGCAGATGTAAAAACTAAAGCAGCAGCCAGCCACCATATGTGCCTGTAATCGCAGTACTTGGGAGGCTGAGACAGGAGGATCCCAGGTTTGAGGCCAACCTCAGCAACTTAGCAAGGCCCTCAGCACCTTAGCAAGACCTTGTTTCAAAATAAAAAATAAAATAGGGCTGGGAGTGTGGCTCGGAGGTAGAATGCCCCTAGGTTCAATCCCAAATAGTGTGTACACACACACACACACACACACACACACACACACACAGATAAGTAGCTTGACTGGGCGTGGTGGCGCATGCTTGTAATCCCAGTACTTGGGAGGCTGAGACAGGAGGATGGTGGGTTTGCGGCCAGCCTCAGCTACTTAGTGAGGCCCTCCGCAACTTAGTGAGACCCTGTTTCAAAATAAAGAATAAAAAATAGGGCTGGGGGTGTAGCTCAGAGGTAGAATGACCCTGGGTTCAATCCCCGGTACTGCAAAAAAAAAAAAAAAAGATAAGTAGCTTGTCCAAGTTCAGTAAGCAATAACAGTAGACCTCTGGCCTGAACTAGGCAGCCTGACTCTAGAATCTTTGTATTATTCTAAGAGTTAAGTGTACCTTGGTACCCATGATCCATAACCATCAACAAATGTGTGGCATTTAAGCAAATATGTGATTTTGTCTGTGATTATTTGAAGACACTTAAAAAATTTTTTTTGTTTGGTACTGGGGCTTGAACCCAGGGACGTTCTACCTCCAAGCCACACCCCCAGTCCTTTTTATTTGGAAACAGGGTCTCGCTAAGTTGCTGAGGGCCTTACTAAATTGCTGAGGCTGGCCTTGAACCTGCAATCCTCCTGTCTGAGCCTCCCAAGTACTGGGACTACAGGCAAGTGTCACTATGCCCAGCTCAACACTTCTGTTTTAATATATCCATGATTCATTGCCCTGGGTCTTAAGAATACTACCCATATAAGTTAGCTTTTTTATTTTTATTTATTTTTTTGTTTTGCGGTACCGGGGATTGAACTCGGGGGCATTCTACCTCCTAGCTACACCCCCGGCCCTATTTTTTATACTTTATTTTGAAACCGGGTCTCATTAAGTTGCAGAGGGCCTCACTAAGTAGCTGAGGCTGGCCGCAAACCCCGATTCTCCGGTCTCAGCCTCCCAAGTACTGGGATTACAAGCATGCACCACCACGCCCGGCTTTAAGTTAGCTTTTTAAATTCTGCAACCAAAATACCTGATGAGAGCAACTTAGAGGAGGAAAGATGTATTTTGGCTCATGGTTTCAGAGGTTCAGTCCATAGTTGGCTGTTTCTAAGGCAGCACCATCATGGTGGCAGGGCATGGTGGAAGACAGATGCTTGGGACATCCAGAAGCAGAGAAAGTGAGAGGAAGGGACCAGGGACAGATACAGTCCCCAAGACCACACACCCAGTGACCTACCTCCTCCTTCCACACCCTACCTGCCTGCAGTTAACAGGTTCCAGCCAGGCACCCAGTAAGTCCATTCAAGTTATTAATCCATCAATGGATTTCTCTACTGATGGGATTAGAGCCCCGATTCAATGATTTCCCTTCTGAACAATTTTTTTTTTTTTTGCGGTACCGGGGATTGAACGCAGGGGCGTTCTACCTCCACGCTACACCCCCGGCCCTATTTTTTATACTTTATTTTGAAACCGGGTCTCACGAAGTTGCGGAGGGCCTCACTAAGTAGAGAGAGACAGAGAGAGAGAGACAGGGAGACAGGGAGAGAGAGAGAGAGAGAGAGAGAGAGAGCTGAGGCTGGCCGCAAACCCGGATCCTCTGGTCTCCGCCTCCCAAAGCCTTCTGAACAATTTTGCATTGCTAACACATGAGCTTTTCTGGGGGACATTCCATATCCAAACCCTAACACCCTTCCCCTACTCTTCAATGTGTACCAGGCTAGTAGCCTGATTGGCAAGCACATTTCCCAGGTAGTCCATCAACCTGTTGATGATATAGGGCCCCATGCCAAGGCCCACACAGTGCATTCAGGCTTGGGGCAGAACCCCAGAATCTGAGTGAAACCTCTTATGGAGAAACAGCTTCCACGGCCACGTGAAGGGTCTTTGCTTTGTTTCTGTTCTGAAAACCCAGGGCTGCCTGCTGTAGCAAGCAAGGTGAAATCAATTATTTCACGGATGGAGACATCAGTATTAGCTGTGTGGTTACTCTGTAGCGCCTGCCACCTGTGACCCTTCAGGAAGCTTTGAATCCTGTAAACACAAATGGATTTTTCAATCCACTTTGCATTTAAAATTGCCCAGATCTGGAAGAAATTGGTGGTTACCATGGTAGCCAGCCTACATAACAGAAAAATTGTTAATGTATTATTTTCTTTCCATGGGTTTCAATTAATAACTCATGGGGAGCTTCTGCAGACCTTGAATATGCTGAGACCCACAGGCTAAGAACAGAGCACATAATCTCTCTCACCTATGAAAGGCTCAGAGCAAGGATTGGACTGGTTATGCGGGGGACCGGAGGATCCCTGGGCCTCTACACATTTCTGGTGTAAATGGGGTGAAGAGCTGGCGGAAAGAACCCCAAAGGAATACACACCAGCCACATGTTCAAGAGTGCTCATGAAAACATGCACGGGGTCCTGGGTTTGATCCCCAGCACCAAAAAACACGAGCATTCATGCATACTCAAAAAGATGGACTCGGTGCTGCAAGAAGCAGTGCTTATCCTCCTGTTAAAAAGCCTGCTTATGAAGCAGGATGTCTCATATGCTTTTCCTTCCTTTGTTCTCCCTATCCTAACTGTTTTTCTATTAAGTGGCTATTTTTTAATGTACTATCTTAATTCCTTTCTTGTTTTTTTTTAGCTACATTGAGTTTTTTAAAAAATCGAGTGGTTACTCTAAGGATTACAATACATGTATTAATTTATCAGAATGCATTTCAGGCTTCTACTAACTTAATTCCAGTAAACACAGTAAGTTTTCTACACCAGAGCTCCTTTCCTTCCCCTCCTTTGTTTTATGCTGTAGCAAAGAATCTAACCTTATCCAAGGAGAGGTCTGTCTGGTCTTTGACTTCTACGAGGTAATGTCTAAACCCTTGGAATGTCATGCTTGAGAGAAATTTTTGCTTAGGGTGGAGGCTGGCCATGCTAGGAAGTCTAACACTGTGCTTTAGGGTGGGGGCTTCAGGTCTTGCAATATCGACTTGACCTCCTGAGGTGCTGGAAACTGCCATTAGCTTGTGGGCAATCAATGGTGACCTACGTGATGGAATCCCAATAAAATCTCTGGACACCAAGCTCGGGTGAGTTTTTCCAGCGGGTGATGCTTTGCGTGTGTTAAATGTCTACGAAGGGAAAGTAGCACTCTGCAGAAAGAAGACAACAGAAGTTTGCATTTGCAACATTTCAACTTTTTCATGCACTTTTCTTGGCTAATTTCAGTCTATATATACTTGCCTTGTACCGAACTGTAATTAACAGCTTTGGTGAGTTCTCTGAATCCCTGTAGTGAATTTCAAACCTGGGGGTGGTTTGGGGAAATCCTCCAAGTGCAACTGATGTCAGAAGTGAGGGTGGTCAGCTGGGTGTGGTGGCGCACTCTTGTAATCCCAGTACTTGAGGCTGAGATAGGAGGATCACAGGTTCGCGGCCAGCCTCAGCAACTTCCTGAGGCTCTCTACAACTTAGTGAGACCCTGTTTCAAAATAAAAAATAAGATAGGGCTGGGGGTGTAGCTCAGAGGTAGAACACCCCTGGGTTCAATCCCCAGTACTACAACAAAAAAAAAAGAGAAAGAAATGAGGGTGGTCTTCTGTGGATTGCTCCCTTTAACTGTACACATGGTTAACTTCGATTGAGTCTGTTGTCATAATACATAAATGTATGTTCCAATCCCAATAAGTCAGCATTGTAAATTTTGCTTTATGTAATTTCCGACCTTTTAACAAAGGTCAGGGAAATAAAGAGAACATATATTTATAAGACATTTTAGCCGGGAATGGTGGCACACATCTGTAATCCCAGTACTTGGGAGGCTGAGACAGGAGGATCGAAGTTTTGAGGCTAGCTTCAACAACTTAGTGAGGCCCTCAGCACTTTAGTAAGACCCTGTTTCTTTGTCTTTTCTTTTCTTTTTTTTTTGTGTGTGTGCAGCACTAGGGATTGAATCTAGTGGCATTCTACCTCTGAGCTACACTTCCAGCCCTATTTTATTTTAATTTTGAAACAGGGTCTTAAGTAGGTTAATGACAGCCTCACTATTTGCTGAGGCTGTCCTCGAACCTGCAATCCTCCTATTTCACCCTCCCAAGTACTGAGATTACAAGCGTGTGCCACCAAGCCCGGCTGAGACCCTGTTTCAAAATAAAAAAAATAAAAGCCTGGTGTGGTGGAGCACGTCTGTAATCCCAGTACTTGGGAGGCTGAGACAGGAGGATCACAGGTTTGAGGCCAGCCTCAGCAAGTAGTGAGACCCTCCACCACTTAGTGAGACCCTGTTTCAAACAAAAAATAAAGAAGGGCTGGGGGTGTAGCTTAGAGGTAGAATGCCCCTGGGTTTAATCCCCAGTACCACAAAAAATTAAATTAAATTAAATTAAATAGGGTTGGGGGTGTAGCTTGGAGGTAGAATGCCTCTGATTTCAATCCCCAGTAACACACACACACACACACACACACACACACACACACACACACACATTTTATACTTATTTTTATTCCTGATACTCTTCATTTCTTCCGACAGCTTTGAGTTAATCCTCTAACATCACTTCCTTGCTCCTCTCTAGCTTCATATCCTCTCCTTCCTTTGCCCTGTAATTGTCATAGATACCACCTCTCTGCATGTTGTAAGCCCGGCAATATTATTCAGTTATTGTCTTCTGCAATTATTTTTTCCAATGTGTTAAGAGGAGAAAGGAGAAGCTATATAATTATACTTTAAAATAATCACACCCTAATGATCTTTAGCGATGCTCTTTGTTTTTTTTTTTTTTTTTTGAGTGAATCCTATTACTGTCTCCTGTCATCTCCTCTTGGTCTGTGGAACTTCCTTTAGTGTTTCTTTTGTGGCAGATCTGCCAGCAACACCTTCTCTCCATCGCCCTTTATCTGGTAGTCTGTTTCCCTTTCAATTTTGAAAGATAGTTTTACTGCCTACAGGGTCCTTTGTTGACAGATTTCTTTTTCCTGTACTTCAAATGTGTCATTCCCATTTTGGGGGCTCCATTATTTGTGATGAGAAGTCGGCTATTAATCCTATTACCTCACAAGGCATTTTTCTCTTGTTGCCTTCAAGGCTCTTTTTTTGTCTTTTACTTTTTTGCCTATGATGTATCTACTTGAGGATGTCATCTTTGTCCTTATCCTACTCAGAGCTCAGTGAGTTTCTTGGGTGAGTTTCATCATTGAAAATTGGATGTTTTTCATCAAATTTGAGAAGTTTTGCCTGGTACGGTGGCGCACACCTGTAATCCCGGTACTTGGGAGGCTGTGTCAGAAGAATTGCAGGTTGGAGGCCAGCCTTAGCAATTTAGCAAGGCGCTCCACAATTTAGCAAGACCCTGTTTCCAAATACAAAATATAAAGGCCTGGGGGTATAGCTCAGCGGTAGAACAGTCCTGGGTTCAATCCCCAGTACTTCAAAAAGTTGGGGGGACATTTTCAAATATTATTTCTTCAAGTATTTATCTGTCCCTCCTCCTTTTTTTCTAGCACTTTCCTTATTCATGTGTTGGTGTGCTTAATAGTGTCTCATGTCTCTGAGGCCCTATTCATTCTATCCTTCAGATTGTATAATCTCTCTCTCTTTCTTTTTTGTACTGGGAATTAAACCCAGGGACATTCTACCTCCGAACTACGCTGTCAGCCATTTTTATTTTTTATTTTGAAAAAGGTCTTGCTAAGTTGCAGAGGCTGGTCTCGAACTTGCAACCCTCCTGTCTCAGCCTCCCAAGTATTGGGATTACAGGTGTGCACCACCACGCCCGGCTTATTTATTTTTATCAGCATTATTATTTTGCAGTGCTGGGGATGGAACCCAGGGCCTCATGAATGCTTGGCAAGTGCTCTCCCACTGAATTATATCCCCAGCCCATGGTTTGCTTATTTATATAGTGACTCGCCTGGGCTAATTCTATAAAATCTATTTCTCCAACAAGGTGCAGCTTATGATGTGGCTACTCGGGGTTTTTTTTTTTTTCATTCTTCTTTTGAGCTTGGCTTCTCAGGAGTCATTCCTTACCAGAATAACTTATTGGTCAGTCCATAATTGGCCAGGGGCTGCGTTCATGCCTCTTGAGCCAGTAAGCCTTCTGCTCTTTGCTGTCAGATCTCTGTGTAGCTTTCAAAGTTCAGAGAATTTACAAGTGTGTTTCTGCTTTCAGGAACTGGGAGTTCATCTTCATGGTTTCCCATGCCCCCGTGCCATAGAGAGACCTGAAGCCATAGGGACATATAGGAGCTGCTATTCTGTTTTTGATACTGGAGATTGAACCCAGGGGCATTCTACCTCTGAGAGATGCCCCCAGCCCTATATTTTTTTATTTTGAAACAGGGTCTCACTAAATTGCAGGGGACCTCACTAAATAGCTGAGGCTGGCTGTAAACCTGTGATCCTCCTGTCTCAGCCTCCCAAGTACTGGGATGACAAGTGTGCGCCACCATGCCTGGCTGGAGCTGCTATTCTTCATGGCCTGCTTTTCCTTCCCAGTGTCAACCTTCTGCATGATGGATCTGGAGCTGTGGGGTGGGGTAGAGTAGGGGAACCTCTGGCCTTCATGTGTTATGTCTGCATCTTCAGATTTTGGAGTCTGCAGGAACCAATTCCCTGCAGATATTGAAGATGATTATATTTATAATAGCAATAACTAAAACAATAATACTATCTAAAATTAAGTGCTAATAACTATAGCCCAGGAATTATTCTAAACGCTTTATATTCATTTATATTCATTTTCTGTGTCAGCACTTCATTGCTGTGACAAAATACCTGAGAAAATCAACTCGAAGGAGGAAAGGTTTAAATTTTTTTGTGTGTGTGGTACTGGGGATGGAACCCAGGGCATTCTTCCCCTGAGCTATACCCCAACCTCATTGTATTTTTTATTTTGAAACAGGGTCTCGCTAAGTTGCTGAGAGCCTCGCTATGTTGCTGAGACAGTCCTCGAACCTGCAATCCTCCTGTCTCAGTCTCCCAAGTACTGGGATGACAGGCGTGTACCACCATGCCTGGCTCTTTTATTTTTTTAAAGGGGAATGTATCACTACCAATTTCACTAACACATACTGGGAGAGAGGTGGAGCTAGCGGGGTGGGATGTGGAGGGAAACACACCAAGAGCTGTGTGCGTGTGTTTGTATCCCATTGAAACTCACTATGCTATCTAATTGCAATGCACTAATAAAAGTATACAAAAAAGTTCAAGCTAGTAGCCTGTGATTGCCTTTATAATTTCTAGCTTTTTGAAAAACATGTTAGAAGATTTGTGGGTCAGCCAGGCAGATGTGAACTAGACCCACGGAGGGGAGCGGTCACACCAGTCTAGTCATTGTGTATCCTGGGTCAAAGCCCTGACATTCTCCCGCCTTGCTATTCACCTTGCACATGATTACATATTACTTTTGCCATGGTAACCCCACAACTTTCCCTTCTAACAAGTGATGATGTGCAAGAGCCTTCCAGAAGGTAAAGCTCTTTCCTTGCAGCCATGACCATTTTATTGACTAATTTCCGGGCTCAGAGGGCACACAGCACCAGATCCTTCATTGATTTCTTCCTAGAGGCAAGAGACCAAGGGGCATGTGGCAGCTCGAGAATTTTCCTAGCAGTTAGTAATGCTGCTCATTCTACCGTAGAAAGAAAACCTGGGAGGGACCTGGCCTTTGGGATCACAGTTACTTTTTGGACAGGAGCAATTGCAGCCATGAGCTGTCTTTAAGATCAAATTGCTCTGGGCTATGTAATCGATCTGGAGTCTATCCTCCCACTCCCAAATTGCGCAAAAGCCTTTTATTTAACTATCTTCCTCCATATTCCCAACTCTGTCCTCTCAAAAGCCTTTTCCCTTGTATAACTGAAGTCAGCTTGTTCTATGTTATTAGGTCGAACCATACCAAATGGCTGATCATTCTTTTTATCTATAAAATTATTCAGTCTAATCTAGTTACAGGTTTTCTTTTGAGAAAAAGAAAGAAAGAGCACAATGAATAAGATAGCCTCTCTTCTTGGAAGACAGGCAGTGGGGCTGAAGGCAGAGGGGGGAGGACGGGGGTCCCCTGCACCATTACCAGGTGTGGGCCCCGCAGCTGTCGTGTGCTGATGCCTTGTGACTCAGCCTCAGCCTGATGAACAGATGCTGCTCGGAGCAGGGAGGAAAAAAGGCCAGGCTCCAAGGAACATCAGCTTCACTAATGATTCATGAAAGCCTACAAAGTCAAAGCAGGTTGTTGTGGTTGAAAAATGCAAAACAACTGTGTCTTCATCAGAGTTTCAAAACATTACCCATATGCACATGCAAAGGAGATCTTTCAACCTGCTGTATTTCCTTCACTTGGGCCAACGCTGAGCTTTGGTCCTCCCCCCTCCCCTTCTGTTCTTTATGGCGGTTGTTTTCCCAGATTAGAAAGGTTCGCATTTCCTCACAGCCTCTCAGGCTGAGCATGGCTATTGCATGACTTGAATCAAAGCAAAAACCAAACTAAATCAAACAAAAACCCTGACAGTTCTGATAGAATGTGTAGAAACTAGATGGTTGGGAAAGAAATGTAACCTTTTAATCTGGTAAGGAATGGGTTCTAAGTTAATTCGTGCCAAGAAATAACTAGGAAAATGAAGACCGTGATTTGAATGGGTGACCTTTGGGATTGATTTAGTTAAAAGCCACTGATCAATGGACTTCATTGGATTTTGTTTCTTCTTCGACAACCTGCATGTTAACAGGGATAGACCCTCCTCTGTGTCCTCGTGATATTTGCACCAAATATTGCGATAGAAATCAGAGAAAGTATCCAATTCTTGGGCAATATGCCCAGCCACCTCTCCACCCAAAGGCTTCTTTTCTGCAGTGTATCAGAAGATTGTCTTTTCTCTGGTTCTGATGTTCTGTGCAAACCAGAGTATCTGAGGCCACATTCATGATCCTGGTTTGCTTTGGAAAAATATTGCTTTGCTTGAACCCAGCTCCACAGAACACACTTGGAAACAGTTTACTAGACCAGGCAATGTGATGCTCTCTGCTCATCTGTAAAAATTTGAATCATTTGACTATTAGCAGCATTTTTTTAAAAATTTGGAAACAAGGTCTCGCTAGGTTGCTGAGGGCCTCACTAAGTGGCTGAGGCTGGTTTAGAACCTGTGATCGATCCTCCTGTCTCAGCCTCCCAAGTACTGGGATTACAAGTGTGCATCACCATGCTGCCCTACTAGCAGCAATTTGTTGCAATCACTTATTGCTAGTAGGTGAGCAGTGGTAAATAAAGTTCAGTGAATATCTCAATCAATTTCCTCTTCTATAACACTGGTGCGATAACACTGCCTTATGAAATTGTTATGAGAATTACAATTAGATTAGATAGAGAATCTGGAATGGGGGGATACATAGTAGATGCTCAGGAAATGTTTATTATCTTCAATTTTAAAAAAGTAATCCACCAATTTAATTACTTTGCAATAACAATGGACACTGAAATCCAGGCAAATTCACCTTTTCTTCAGTGCCTCCTGGTTTGTTCACCATTCTTGGACTTTGACACCCCAAGGCAGCCCTCCTGGGACCCCAGGTCAAGGCCATTCCTGACTCAAGTGCCCAGTGGTGGAGCGCCAGGTGGTATTCAGTTTAGAGCAGCTGTTCAACAGCAGCAGCACCTGGGCTCTAGATAGAAATGGAAATTCTTAGACCCCACTCACCTCAATAGGAGCAGAAGCCCTGGAGATGGGGCCCAGCGAGTTTTAACAAGTTCTGCAGGTGGTTCTGGTACACTAAGTATGAGGACCACAGCTTTAAAAAGTGAGCCATGAGCCGGGCATGGTGGCACACGCTTGTAATCCCAGTACTTTGGGAGGCAGAGACCAGAGGATCCGGGTTCGTAGCCAGCCTCAGCTCTCTCTCTCTCTCTCCCTCTCTCTCTCTCTCTCTCTCTTTCTCTGTCTCTCTCTACCTAGTGAGGCCCTCCGCAACTTCGTGAGGCCTGGTTTCAAAATAAAGTATAAAAAATAGGGCCGGGGGTGTAGCGCAGAGGTAGAACGCCCCTGGGTTCAATCCCCGGTACCACACACACAAAAAAGTGAGCCATGAGCTGGGTGTGGTGATGCAGGCCTGTAATCCCAATACTTGGGAGGCTGAGACAGGAGGATTGCAGGTTCGAGGCCAGCCTCAGCAACTTAGTGAGACCCTGTTTCAAAATAAAAGAATAAAAAGGGTTGGGGGTATAGCTCAGATGTAGAATGACCCTGGGCTCAATCCCCAGCACCACAGGGAAAAAAAGGTGAGCCATGACTGGTCGTGGTGGCACTTGCCTGTAATCCCAGTTACTTAAGATGCTGAGACAGGAGGATCGGAGGTTTGGCTCCAACCTCAGCAAATTAGTGAGACCATCAGCAACTTAGCAAGACCTTGTTTCCAAATAAAAAGTAAAAAGGGCTGGGGTGTGGCTTAAAGGTAGAGTACCCCTTGGTTCAACCCCAAGCATCCCCATCCCCCAAAAATAGATGTGAGCCAGGGAAGGAGCTGAGGGGAGGGAGGAAAGCCCAGCTTCTTTCTTTCATTATATTTCCTTTCTCTTGTCCTTATCTGGTAGCAGGAGATGTCAGGAAATGCCCTTCATCCAGTCTTTCTTAGAACGTTTTGTGTTGCTAGTAACACAACACCACAGACTAAGTTATCAAGAAATGAGGTTTATTTTGGCTCACAGTTCTGGTCCAAGGTCAAGGGCCCGCATGTGGTGAGGCTTTCTTACTGGCAGAGTTCCAAGACAAGGTGGTGCAGGGCATCGCATGGCAAGAGACAGGGAGCGTGAGAGACCTGGCCAGACCGGCTTTTATAGCAGACCCACTCTGAAGATAACCCAGGTCCACTGATTGAGTGAATACCTTCATGAAGGCAGAGCCCTAATCACCTCTTAAAGGCCCCATTGCTTAATAGCCCATCAGGGGATTAAATTTCAACCTGAGCCAGGTGTGGTGGCACATACCTGTAATCACAGTACTTGTAGGCTAAGCCAGGAGGATCGCAGGTTTGAGGATAGCCTCAGCAATGTAGCAAGACTCTCGGCAACCTAATGTGATCCTGTTTCAAAGTAAAAAATAAAAAGGGCTGGGAGTGTAGCTCAGAGGTACAATGCCCTTAGGTTCAATCTCCAGGACCACACACACAAAAATGTCAACCTGAATTTCAGAGGGATAAACTGTATGTAAACCACAGTACCCCTCCTTCCCTGTTTCCTTTCCTCCCAACAGGAGGCTGTGTGTTGCTGCTTGGGTGCGCCCCTTTGTCTGTGTGCTCTGGGCATCGATAATCCACCTGTGGATGTTGGGCCTTGGGCTGGAATAACTTTTTCTCTCATCTCCTTTCTGCTGTTATTATGAGTCAAGCATATTTCCCCTCCAAGGCTTATCCCCCTGCCCTCTTGATATGGCTAGCCCCTTCTTCTACTCATCGGATTTTGGACTCCTTCTAGCCCCAAGGAGCTAGGGAAAATGAGATAAAATGGAAAAGGGGAAGTGGGCCACCTAGCAAAATGGGAACATCATGGGCTTTGGTGTCTAATAGCAAATAATCATTTTCGGTCCAACTTCTTCCCTGGACTTTTGTTAGGGTTTGTTCCAGTCAGCATTCTCACTGCTGTGACCCAAAACACCTGATGACAACAACTTAGAGGAAGGAAGATTTCTTTGCTCACAGTTCTGGAGGTTTCAGGGGTTCAGTCCATGTTAGGCCAGGTGAAGTCAGCAGAGCTCAGGGCATGGTATGGGGAGCAGAGAGAGAAGAGCACAAGGGCTCTGCTCTCACATCATGGAGGAGGCCAGAAGTAGAGAGCGAGCAAGGGGAGGAGGGACCTTTTATAACCCCCAAGGCCGCACTGCCAGGGACCCCTCCTCAGCAACCAAGCCCCGCCTCCAATATGACTGCCTTGTCTCCACAAGGTCTAGGGAGACATTCTAAATCCAAACCATAACAGGGTTATTTTATCTAGAGCATCTCCAGAGTCCTCCTGCCACTCCTTCTCTGCCCAGACTCCAGAAGATGATCCTCCAACGTGGGTACCACATATGTTGCTGAGAAAATGAAATCACTAAGTACGAACCACACCTTAAATCCCATCCTCTAGCCAGGAAGTGAAAAAGATTGGGTAGTGTCTTAGTCAGCATTCTCATGGCTATATCCAAAGGCCTGACCACGTAACTTAGAAGAAGGAAGATTTATTTGCTCATGGTTTTCCTTGGAGATTTTGGGGTTCAGTCCATGTGAGGCCGGGGACTGCAGATCTCAGGACATGGTGGCAGGAAGTGGAGAGAAGTAGAGAGCACAAGGCTTTGCTCACATCATGGAAGCTGGATGCAAGAGACAGAGAGAGCAAGGGAAAGAGGAACCATATATAATCTCTAAGGCTACAGCCCCAGGGATCCACCTTCTCTAGCCATGCCCTATTAGCCCAGGCCACCACCCAGATAAATACAAATGGATTTATCCACTGCTGAGATTACAATTCTCAGGACTTAACTATATCAACCCTGCATATTAATAAATGAGCCTTTAGGGGATATTCTATATCTAACTATAACAGGTAGGATTCCCCCCCCCAGAGTGGAGTTTTTATTCCCATTAAAAAGCAAAGCAAAACAAATATTACACCAAAAATGAAAAATATTTGCCTTTCCCCAGCACACTTCTGGGTCATCTAGTTCTCAAAACTTACAGTGACTCTACTTTTATGAAAAGGGATTCCATTTAAATATTTGCCTCAATGACTGGCGATAAAAAATGAAAACTGAATGTGTGAAACATCACATAGAATTTTTTTTTGGTACTGGGGATGGAACCCAGGGGCATTCTAATTCTGAGCCATACCCCCAGCACTTTTTATTTTGAAGCAGGGTCTCGCTAAATTGCTGAGGTTGGCCTTGAACTTGTGATCCTCCTGTCTCAGCCTCCTAAATACTAGGATTAAAGGAGTGTGCCACTGCACCTGGCTTGCTCTTTAATCTCAAAATTTGCAAATGTCTCCAAAAACGTTTTCCAGAAGTAAAATCTAGCATTAGTCAAGTAAATAAAATGTAATATAGTTTTCATTGAGGTTCTAATATAGAATGTCTAAAGGTATTCCCAGGAGCAATAAGATATTCATCTATAACAGCAATTTTATTTTCTTAATGTTTTCCACAACCTTAATTTCCATATCTAAAACTAGATTATCTTTAAGAAGGCCATTAAGATCTGCTGTTGGCTAATCATAGTACAATGCTTTCCTAAAAATTTAACCTGGGGAAAAAACTGGTCCAAATTATGTTTGCAAATGAATGTGTACCCATGCTGTCAGGTCACAAGAAAATGAAATAAGATACTAATAATGTTTGATCATAAAGGGTAAACACCCATTTGTAAGTTTGACATAAATTTCCATTAACTTCAGCTGGTGTGGTAGTGCACTCCTTTAATTCCACTCACTCGGGAGGCTGAGGCAGGAGGATCACAAGTTCAAGGCCAGCCTTGCACCGTAGCCAGATCCTGTTCAAAATAAAATTTAAATTTAAAAAGAGCTTGGGATGTAGCTCTGTGGCAGGCTACTTGCCTAGTATGTGAGTGGCCCTGGGTTCAAACCCCAGCACCGGAAAAAAAAATACTGCTTGGAATATATTGGCTTGAATCTCAGTTTCGCTTTTGCATGCTACTTTTATAACTTGGGCAAGTCTCTTCACCTTTCTAAATCTCATCTTAAAGCAGGGATAACAATGGCAATCCCACAGTGTTGTCATGATGTTGTAACATGTGCTGAAGTGCTTTGAGAGGAGTAAAGTGCTATGCACCTATAAGGTATTGTTTTGTGAGTTGATGGGAATAACTTGATTTTATTATTTTTAGCACTTCTGTCCCATCATCTCCTATGAATACTTTTATTTATTTATTTGATACTGGGGATTGAACCCAGGGGTGTTCTACCTCTGTGTTACACCCCTAGCCCTATTTTAATTTTTAAAATTTTTGAAACACGGTCTCACTAAGTTGCTGAGGGTCTCGCTAAATTGCTGAGGCTGGCTTTGAACCTGCAATCCTCTGGTCTCAGCCTCCCAAGTACTGGGATTACAAGCATGTGCCACCATCCCCAACTTTATAAATAACTTTTAAATATGGACAGCATCTCGATAGCATAGGGAATCTAAACATTTGGAAAATAATAATAAAAGAAAGTTTTAAATGGTAGTTCCCCCTCTATTTTTCTTACATCACCTCTTGAGCACCACAACATATTCTACTTAAAATTTTTTCAGAAAAGAAATGAGGAAAAATCATCAGAAAATGTGACATGAAACAGTAGGGTTTTTTCCTAAGTATGTCACGCCTCCCTAGCTCACCCATTCACCTGTTTTATCAACATGGCTTTTAGTTCAATAAAAAGCAACCTCAAGCTAGGCACGGAGGCTGGGGGTGTAGTTTGCAGGTAAAATGCCCTTGGGTTCAATTCAACAGCAGCAGGAGGAGGAAGAGGAGGAGGAGGAGGAGGAGGAGGAGGAGGAGGA
>PVJS01042868.1:0-17316 GCA_004027185.1 Glis glis
TCTCTCTCTCTCTCTCTCTCCTTAGTGAGGCCCTCTACAACTTCGTGAGACCCGGTTTCAAAATAAAGCATAAAAAATAGGGCCGGGGGCGTAGCGCGGAGGTAGAACGCCTCTGCGTTCAATCCCTGGTACCGCAAAAAAAAAAAAAGGGTGTGTGTGTGTGTGTGTGTATGTGTGTGTGTGTGTGTGTGTGTGTATGAACCCAGGGGCATTCTATCTCTGAGCTATACCCCCAGCCCTATTTTTTTACTTTGAAACAGTCTCACTAAGTTGTGGAGGGCCTTACTGAGTAGCTGAGGCTGGTGTTTAACTTGAGATCCTCCTGCCTCAGCCCCCCAAGTACTGGGATTACAAATGTGCGCAACCACACCCCCAGACCTTTACAGAGCACCTATTTTTTTTTTTTTTTTTTGTGGCACTGGGGACTGAAACTACAGTCATTTTCCCACTGAGCGATACTCCCTGGGGTGAACCTGCGATCCTCCTGTCTCAGCCTCCCAAGTACTGGGATTACAAGCATGTGCCACCCACTCGGCCTTATTATTTTGAAACAGGGTCTAAGTTGCAGAGGGCCTCACTAAGCAGCTAAGGCTGGCTGCGAACCTGCGATCCTCCTCAGCCTCCCAAGTACTGGTATTACAAGAATGCACCACTCTGCACAGCCCCAGCTCCATTTGTGTGTGTGTGTGTGTGTGTGTGTGTGTGTGTGAGATACTGGGGATGGAACCGAGGGGCATTCTACCTCCGAGCTACACCCCCAGCCCTATTTCTTATTCTTTATTTTGAAACCGGGTCTAAGTTGCAGAGGGCCTCACTAAATAGCTGAGGCTGGTTGCGAACCCAGATCCTCTGGTCTCAGCCTCCCAAGTACTGCGATTACAAGCGTTCGCCACCACGCCTGGCTCTAGCCCCATTTTTTATTTTGAGCCAGGGTCTAAGTCATCCAGGTTGGCCTTGAACTTGGGATCCTGCTGCCTCAGCCTCTCAAGTTGCTGGGATTACAGTTATGTGTCACTGCACCCAGCAAGCACCTACTACTTGCTGGAGCTTGCATTGTGCTGGTGGTGGTGCAGGCCTGTTATCCCAGTACTTGGGAGGCTGACAGGACGACCCATGATTCAAGGCCAGCCACAGCAACTTGAGAACCTGTTTAAAAAAAAAAATAGGGTTGAGGGTGTAGCTAAGAGATAGAAACCCCCTAGTTCAATACCTAGTAGTACACAGTTTAATTCCATCTTAATGACAACAAAGGATACATTAGCTCTAGATTTGGATTTCCAACCCTTTTTTTTTTTTTTTTTTGCGGTACCGGGAATTGAACCCCCGGCCCTATTTTTTATACTTTATTTTGAAACCGGGTCTCATGAGGTTGCAGAAGGCCTCACTAAGTAGAGTGAAAGAGAGAGAGAGAGAGAGAGAGAGAGAGAGAGAGAACCTGAGAGAGGGAGCCTCACTAATGGGAGAGAGAAGAGAGAGAGAGCGAGCAAACCTCACTAAGGAGAGAGAGAGAGAGAGCCTCACGAAGGGGAGAGAGGAGAGGAGAGAAGAGAGCGCTGAGGTTGGCCGCGAACTGGGATCCTCCGGTGGAGACCTCCCAAAGTACTGGGATTACAAGCGTGCGCCACCACGCCTGGCTTCCAACCCATTTT
Organism: Glis glis; assembly: GCA_004027185.1. Classification (NCBI taxonomy): domain Eukaryota; kingdom Metazoa; phylum Chordata; class Mammalia; order Rodentia; family Gliridae; genus Glis; species Glis glis. Next base: position 1,650 of record PVJS01042868.1, read on the forward strand.
AATGCATCTTGATCAATTTTGTTGAAATGTTCACAGAAGCTAGGTGTGGTGATGCATGCTTATAATCCTAGCACTTGGGAGGCTGAGACAGGAGAATCACAGGTTCAAGGACAGCTTCAGCAACTTAGTGAGACCGTGTTTCATAATTAAAAAAATAGGGGTGGCGGTAAAATTCAGTAGTAGAAAACCCCTGGGTTTAATCCCCAGTACCACAGCAAATGAAAGCAAACATATCTGATTACAAAAAAGGAAGCAAAGAGCAATTTTCCCATTATGATTTATTCTCTACAATACTTTGTTAGAGTTCAATGATTTGCACTCAGAAGTTATATAGCCAAGAGGCAACCAAGTGTAATACAAAGAATTGGTCTGAAGTCTTTGCACTGAAGGCCATACAGTCTCTTGCTTCAGGGAAAAAAGAACGAAAATAAAAGAACAAGTAGCTCCCTAGGCTTCAGAAATCTCAATAGAAAAGAACATCAACAGTTAGTGAAATTGTAGATGTTAACACATCATGGAAAACAGATATTGTGCAAAAGATTAACACCCAGGAATCTTGTATAGATGATTTTTATTATAAACATTAAAATATATGTAACATCTCAACTACAACCTTTCATGTTGAAAGGGTCTCTAACATGGGTTGTTTTAATATTATGAAGCAAAAAAGTTTTTAAGAACCTCACAGTGGAAACAATCCAACACTGACAAACTAGTGACCAGACATCCTCTTTTAGTTCATGTAAAACAAAGACAATTCATAATTACAGAGAATGTCCTAGCTGTGGGTATTATGAGACAAGCCAACTTTGCAGACCAAAAGGCACTCACAGCTAGAAAATAGGGATATAACAAACTCTGAATCAAGCCAGCCAGGATGGGCTGCCTCCTTGACAACAGTGGCTACCTCCCATTCAGCTGCAGTGGCCCAAAGACAAAAGAAAGGCTGGGCAGGAAACACGCCCTCTTCAAGCCTGGCCACCCTCGTCACAACTTTGGTCAAGCACGCAGAGGCAGTTCAGTTCCAATTCAGAGCTGTTACCTCCCTACGCAAAGATGCCAGGTGGATGATCCAAACTTGGTGTTTTTCCTGAGGGCCACCTGCCACGTTTCCATGAGACCTTCAATGACCATACACTTCCAGACCGCTTTCTGACTAGGCCCAATGGGATGGGCACCAATGGTGCCCGCTCCTCACAGGCTGCTACGGTTTCCCTTGGCACTGCCAGACCTGTGTGGGAGCATGAGGGAATGTGCAGGGAGTAAGGCTTCTTCACTCCAAACCCAGAGCCCATTATGGTGTGGTGCAGTGCTGGCTTTCGCCAGCCAGGTTCTTGTGCACTGATTTTTTTTCCCCATTTCTTGGGTTTTAAATTTTTCTGTTCATTTTCTTCAAATGGCAGGTATCCTACCCCACCCTCAATAAAATAAAATACATACTATACACTGGAGAAGACAAATAGGGCAACATTTCTACGAGAAAAATAGGCTTGAGGAGCATGGCACTGTAAATGCTTGCATGACCAGTCTCACTGAGCGTGCTCAGGGGTGAAAGTTTAGCACCAATTTTTTTTTTGCTTTTTTTAATCTTTAGAAATTAAACACAACTTTTAACATAGAACACTAGAACAGTAATGAGTGTAGCCCTATGTATCAATACTGTTGTACAAAGTGGAGGTGGGTGGCTTAGTCCAGAGCTGACCACCCTGACATCAATCCATGGCACCTAAGAGTAACTGTCATCACATCTGTTTGTAACAAGACATTTATTATCCTCAGCAGCAGGAATTCATGAACCGACCTCTTCACCTTCATTTCCGTCCCAAGGGGAACGTGGTCAGCTGTGGGCACCCAGCACAGCAGCGAGAAGAGTGCAGCCTGGGCACCCTGATGTCTTCCCCACACATCCCAGGTCTTCGCCAACAGCACAGGAACCCCCTCCCCCCCCCACACACATTCTTTCCCAGGAGCTCAAGGGGATGCCCAAAATAACACGCATTTCCCTTCTGAGATTGTGCCCCTGCTCCCCTCCCCCATTCCTGGCAGATAAAAGCTCAAAAGATCTTACTCGAATATTTGCCCATTTTGGAAAGCCACACCATCACCACATAAATACTAAAAAATAAATTAACCCAAAATGTGTTCACTGAGTTGACCCCCAATCCATTTCAAGAGTTCTCTAAGCATGTTGTTGAAAACCAGTGTATGTCGTCAGGATCCTTTCTTCCAGCTGGCCACCTCTTCCTATCAATCTCTTTAGCAGTGCTTTGGTGACAGCACTTTCAAAGCATCTCCCAAGTTCTATGAATCTGCCACCAAGTGAATGTGGATAGGCTAGAGGGAGGAAAACTTGCTGACAGCTATTTAGAAATCAGCAACAACAGGGAAGGGAAATGTCACATGGAGGTTTAAATGATACACACACAAAAATGAGTGACTTGGCAATCTGCCCTTGTGGGGTGCAGATTCCCAGCATAGTAGGCAAGAGAAAGATTCACCTTGTTCAATTACACAGCTTTGTCCTGGGGTCCTACTAAGGACTGAGACATCAACAGTTTTCTCACTTCAAGCAAACCACAGAAAGGAACTCCCCTGCTTTAAGGTCCCTCAGGATGTTTGCCTGAAAAGAAAACCAGCTCAGAGACCCTGGACTCTCTCCTACAACAATGTGCCCTCCAAAAGCCCAACTCCAACTCCCATTTGCACATCTATGCTTCTAGAACCAGCTGTGTAGGCACTGCTACCAGTAGAAGGGTGAGGTAGCCGAGTGGCGAGGAAGAGGTCTCTCCTAACAGGCCCGCAGACGGTGACGAAGCCAGGACCTCCCAGAGGCATCTCCATCCATTCCTCAGCAGGCTACACCACAGAACTCTGTTCAACACCAGAAGACTCGATGCAGGAAGAGGGCCAGAAAATCCAACTGAGAGTGGGATGAGAATGAAAACCTTCACGGCTTATTGAGCAGTGGGACCTGCGATGCCATCCAAACAGCTTTCGATCTTGATGTGGGTCTCTGTCCAGGAGCCTCGACGGCCTCATGGCGCCCATGCTCAACCCTAACATGGTGTCCACTTACGAAGCACGGCGGTTGTGATCAATTCGTGGTACGCAATTAACTGGAAGTTTAAAAAAAGGAATTTAAAACAACCTAAAAATGTTTCTTGTTGGTCTCCGTTGCCCAGACTGCCAGGGGAATACACCTACTTGATCTGGGGAGGCCGTGGGTATGTGGGGAGTAAGCCTCCATGGACCATCGACTCCAGCTTCCAGCATGTGGCCAACACAATGTGGCAATCACCAGACAAGGGTCTTCCAAACCCACACAGTAATTTTCACTAGTCATGGAGGAGCCCCAATCCAACGGAACCCCATATTGAGGAAAGGCTGAGATAAGGCTTGGGCCCCTCAAGTTCTGTTTCATTCCATTTACCCCACACCGCTCAGTCCGCGGGAGGCAGACTTGGCAACGGAAGCTAGCATCATAAAATGGTGCAGTAATAGAAGTAACTGGACCAGGAAGAGGAGGCATCTGCTCCAATGATGTCATAGCCATTGGCGGCCACAGGGGGGTGGGACTGGTCATGCAGCCGTGTGTCAGGAGTAATGATTGTAGAGGGGCGGGGCATGAAGAGTGCCATTCTGGAAACAGTGCTGTCGAGAGGCAATATATTCTGCGTAACTGATTGTCACCTTCTCACTTCGGTACCTGTGTATAAGGAAACAGGCAAGGGTATTAGGAACCCCGAACACTTCATTCTGTAAAGTCATTCAGCAGAGAAAACCAAAAGCTTATTCCACATTTTGAAAGAATAAAATGGGAGACCAAGAGCAATCTTACTTACAGAAAATGAAAGACGGCACAAGAAAACAATGTTGTTATTACAAATGAACAAGATGAAAAAGCACAATCACAATTCCCCCCTGAGAATGTGTCTCAGCACATCCCACCTCTATACGCTACATATGCTCATCATCAGGCTGCTCGTAAGCAATCTGCTGCTGGGGTCTGGATGAAGAATTTCAAGGTCAAATCACATGGGTGGCAGATTGGAAGAAGGCTGCACCAAAACCCAGTATAAACTGCACATCTACTTTCAAGTTAAAATGAGACAAATTTGACAAAAGTGCAACCTCAATTTGTAGAAGAGCAATAAACAAGTTATAACTAGAAGGGGCACAGATACCTAATTCTGGGTCAAATTCTGATGAAGCAAGTTAAAGGATCCTTGGGCTACACAGGACAGGTCTCAATCCCCAGATGAATATGCCATATCACAGGGTCATCAGAACAGAATTCATAGCACTTTGGCTTTGCTCTGGAAAGAGCCATGAGTCAGGATGCGAAGCATGGGGTGTTACAAACCTATGGAGCCTACTACAGACCACAGGAGCTGGGTGTGACAATCCTTACCCAGAGCCATCTCTTTCCCACTGTAATCACTCCTCCACTGCAAGGTGATTATTCCTGAATTTTGACAGGGAAATGGCTGTTCAAATAAATTGTAATAATAATAATAATAATGCTTTGTATTTGAAGAGTGTTTTTCTTTTCTTTTTTAGTTTTTTTGGTGCTGGGGATTGAACCCAGGGCCTAGTGCATGCTAAGCTCGCACTCTACCACTGAGCTACGCCCCCAGCCCCTTAATTTTTGGAATCCAAAGCATTTCAAAAACACTGGGTTATCTTCCAAACAGACTTGTGAGGCTAATATATTACAAATGAGGGACCCAATAGAGGCTCCTGAGAACTAATCCTCTGTGTTTCCAGTTACTGTAGGGTGGGAAGAGGACTGATCTCTACTGATTATCAACAGTGTTGCCTGGCCCTAGGCTAAAATTTCTCCATACACTACATTACCACACCCTAAAGCAACCCGAAGGAATTCTCATTCACATCTTACACACAGGAAACAGGCTCAGAGAGGTCACACAGCTAGTAACTGATCAAGCTGGGATTTCAGACCCCTAGTCCGTGTGCATTCTACAACACGAGGCAGCCTCCCCACACAGTACTGTCCCCACACAGGGGAGGCGCATCCTTTTAATGTTTTGCAGAGCGTTTCTGGCTGTCCTGCATCAGGAAGTAGCCCCTCAGCTGGCCCTGACTTCCCCGGTGGGAGCCTTCCCTAACTTGCCTTTCCTGATATGCCCTCGGCTCACTGCGCAGGCCTGAACTTGGCGCCACCCACCATCGGCTGAGCTATGGAGATGCACCCATTGCCAGGAGTCTCTGCCTTCACTGCCACTGCTCCTCAGACCTTCCACCTCACCCGCACTGCTCTGGGTTAGGGACATTAGTAAAGAAAATGTTTTTCTTCCCCTTTCTATCAAAATTATCCTCTATCCAAACCCCACTAAATGAAAAATGACAAGAAAAACAAGAGAGCGGCTTACCTAGTGAGTTTGATCGTTTTTCTGAATTCACTGGTAATTGGAGCCTTAAAGCCACCTTTCCTGAGCAAGGAGTCTATTGTCTGGATCTGATCCCAGTCTGGGGAGAAGAGAGGCCACACTGAGGTCAGCACACAATCAAACAGGAGAGGGGCATGCTCAAATACAGCCAGTGCAGAGGACAAATGGGAGTCAAGAAGTGGCCAAGTCTGCTGGACCCAAGGAAGCCCTGGGCACTAGCCCATGTACCTGGAGTCCCATCTGTCTCACTGACAACCCAGTGCAGACTCCAAGACACCAGATGACGGCCTCATAAGTCCCATAATGGCTGTCCCAGGTGGCCTGCTCCTGCGTCCTTTCTGTCTGGAGTTGCCCCAGTATAATTATCAAGAGCAAACATGGTCTCATTCAGACCGGCCGACGGGCCTCATGCTGGTACTTTATAAAAGGGGAACTTTTATTGCCCAAGCTGGTCTTAAATTCCTGGGCTCAAGTGATCAGTCGGCCTCACTCTCCTGAGCAGCTGGGACTACAGGCACACACCACTGTGCCCCGTTAAGAAGAGTGGGATTTAAATTCTAAAGCTTATACCCTTTTGAATGGCCTTCCTTCGGGGTGATGATGTCTACAAACCCTGTTTCTATGACAAAGAACTGACAGGAAGGAAACTTCCTTACGAAGGACAGGCAAGTTAGTCACACAGGTACTGTTGAGTCATTTTTGCACTTTTTTTTGGTATTAGAGGCTGAACCCAGGAGCATTCTACCTCTGAGCTACAGCTCCAGTCGTATCTTATTGCTTTTACTATTTATTTATTTGGTACTGGAGATTGACCCCAGGGGCGTTCTACCCCCAAGCTACATCCCAGCCCAATTTTTTACTTTTTGGGTTTTTTTGGTATTGGGGATTGAACCCAGAGGCATTCTACCTCCGAGCTACATCCCCAACCTGATTTTATTTCTTATTTAAAAACAGGGTCTCATTAGGTTGCTGAGAGCCTCGCTAAGTTGCAGAAGCTGTCCCCAAACCTGTGATCCTCCTGTCTCAGCCTCTCAAGTACTGGGATTACAGGCATGAGCCACCATGTCCGGCTTCTTGTACATATATTTATTTATTTTGTGGCACTGGGGATTGAACCCAGGGGTGTTCTACCTCTGAGCTATACCCACAGCCCTTTTTAGTTTTTTTGCTTTGAAACAGGGTCTCGCTAGATTGCTGAGTGTCTCACTAGGTTACTGAGGTTGGTCTCGAATCTGCAATCCTCCTGTCTCAGCCTCCCAAGCACTGGGATTACAGGTGTGCACCACCACATCTGGCAGTTTCTTGCACATTTTTATGTTTTGGGCTTTTTTTTGTGTGTGTATGGTACTGGGGATTTAACCCGGGGACATTCTACCTCTGAGCTACACTCCCAGCCCTATTTTATTTTTATTTTGAAACAGAGTCTTGCTAGGTTGATTAGAGTCTCACTACTTGCTGAGGATGTCCTCAAACCTGCGATCCTCCTGTCTCTGCCTCCCAAGTACTGGGATTACAAGTGTGTACCACCACACCTGGCAGCTTCTTGCACATTTTTAATAGATAAAACAAGTACATTAAGTTGAAAAAACAAAGAAAGCCTCCTAACTCACTGTATAAGATACCCCCAACTTTTTATTTTCCCAAACAACTTTATTTATTGATTGACTGATACTGCGGATTGAACCCAGGGGCATGCAACATCTGACTACACCCCCAGACTTCGTAATTTTTTATTTTGAAACAGGGTCTCGCTAAATTGCTAAGGCTGGCCGTGAACCTATGATCCTTCTGTCTTACCCTCCTAAGTACTGGGATTACAGGCATATGCCACCACGCCCAACTCTCATCCAACTTTTAAACAGCAAACACAATTTGATTATTTACTTACATTATCATTCACTAAAAAACACTTTTCGTGTGCCTCCTTATAGACAATTGTGTTAGAATTACGACCTCTCAGAGGTGGCTAAAACGTTCCTTTTTTTTTTTTTTTGGTACCGGGCATTGGGGATTGAACTCAGTGCTCTACCACTGAACCACACCCCAACCACCACCTTTTTTTTTTTTTTGAGACAGGGTCTTGCTACATTGCCCAGACTAGTTTCAAACTTGTGATCCACCTATCTCACCCTCCCAAGTACTAGGATTAAGTTATGTACCACCACACCTGGATAAAGGTTCCTTTTATGCCATATTCACATTGTTTTCAAAAAGTTTAAACACAACCACAAGGGAAACCAACAAGGCAATCGCTTTCCACAGAATTAGTTCATTAATATACTTAACTGGGTATTTTTCTCTATTCCAGGTTCACACCCAACCAATACTGTGTTTCACATTTTATTTTCAAAAACAGACTAATTCCAAGAAAGAAAGAAAACTGGGTTACATATCACAGAAAGCACAAGCAACATTTAAAGGTATTCTTCTAGATATTCTTAAGAGAAAACCTGTCCAACCCACTTCCTACCTTTAATGTTCTCATAAGAACTCATTAGTTACTGAATTCTTAAAAAAAAAAAAAGTAAGGAATACGTTTTGCCCTTTGACAACACTTTAATGATTCATGATCAGTTCAACACCCACAGATACAGGCAACTTCCCTTTATAATAACCTCTACAGTGTGGTCAGGTTGATTACTGGAAATTTGCTATAATCACCACCATAGCTTAAGGGGCTGAGAAATGCCACTATTCACTCACTGAAAGGAAGGGTTTGAAGCAAGCAGGTGAGGGAGGAGTATTCACCTTCCCAGCTCTAGGTCTTGTGGAGTCTGACCTTGTCCTACAGGAATTTGACAGGCAACGAGAGGAAGAAAGTCATTTCTTCTTGTGGCAGCTGGGCTGAAAGATGGCACTTGGCTCTCCTTTTAGCTGGCACAGCTGTGCATGGTGCTGCTCACTAAATGCCCATTCATCCAACTCACCTTGTTCCTTAGCAACCTCAGGTAAATATGTGGCCGTGCGTTTGACGCCTTTCTCATTGATGAATTCGATTCGAATCCCATGGACCCCTACCTACAGAAAAACACAACCAAGTAAATGGCATTTCCTTATTCCAATGGGACTTCAGTCACCCGTATGGAAACCAACATAGTCCCCTGACCAGCTTGACCCAACTGGGAAAGGAGAGCTTCTTGCTTTCCATGACTCACTCTCTCAGGTAGAGACAAAAAAAAGTTCAGCTTTAGGACATGGAAGTGTGTAGCCACCTCTCTGAGAATATCAAGACTGTAGAAATAAGTTCTTTAAATAGCTCACCCAGTAATTTGGAATATTTCACCTTTAACCTGATTCTATTAAATGAACATGTCACAAGATTTTTTTTTTACTCTGGGTTCATGATTTTTCACATATGATTCCTAATGAAAACTTTTCCATAAGGGCTTGCCAAGAGAGATCTGGAATATTTTCTATTACCCCATTATTTCTTTCTTATGTTTGTTTTTTGTAGTACTGGGGATTGAACCAAGAGCTCTACCACTGAGCTACATCCCTAGCCTATTTTCTTTTGTGGTACTGGGGATTGGACCCAGAGGCATTCTACCTCCGAACTACACCCCCAGTCCTATTTTATTTTTACTTTATTTATTTATTTACTGCAGAACTGGAAATTGCCTCCAGCCCTATTTTTTTTTTAATTTTTTTTTTGTGGTACCGGGGATTGAACGCAGGGGCGGTCTACCTCCGCGCTACACCCCCGGCCCTATTTTTTATACTTTATTTTGAAACCGGGTCTCATGAAGTTGCGGAGGGCCTCACTAAGGAGAGAGAGAGGGGGGGGGGAGACAGAGAGAGAACTGAGGCTGGCCTTGAACCCGGATCCTCCGGTCTCCGCCTCCCAAAGTACTGGGATTACAAGCGTGCGCCACCACACCCGGCTATTTTTTATTCTTTATTTTGAAACAAGGTCTAAGTTGCAGAGGGCCTCACTAAGTAGCTGAGGTGGGCCATGAATCAGCAATCCTCCTGTCTCAGCCACCCAAGTAACTGGGATTACAGGCATGCCCCATCACGCTCAGTCTCCCAGTCTATTTTATTTTATTTTATTTTTGTGGTACTGGGGACTGAACCCAAGGGCATTCTACCTCCAAGCTACACCCCCAGCTCTATTTTTTATTTTTGTTTTGAAACAGGGTCTTACTAGATTGATTCTCGCTAGTAGTCTTACTAGTAGAGTCTCGCTACTTGCTGAGGCTGTCCTTGAACCTTCAATCCTCCTGTCTCAGCCTCCCAAGTACTGGAATTATAAGCAAGCACCACCATGCCTGGATTCGCTCAGCCTATTTTAAGTTTTGTCATTTGTACTGCTGAGGATTCAACCCAGGGATTTCCCCCTCCCCAGTACTGGAATTCAATCCAGAGGCACTGTACAACTGAGCTTCATCCCCAGCCCTACTTTATTATTTTGAAAAAGTGTCTAAGTTACCATCCACTAGCCTCGAACCTGCAATCCTCCTGTCTCAGCCTCCCAAGTACTGGGATTACCAGCCTTATTATTTTGAAACAGGGTCTCACTGAGTTACTGAGGGCCTCGCTAAATTTCTTAAGTCCTTGAATCTGCAATCCTCCTGTAATCCCAGTACTCCCAAGTACTGGGCAGGTGTGGGCCACCATGCCTGGCTGCTCCCAGCCCTGTATGTATGTATGATGTATGTATGTATGTATATATGTATGTATGTATGTATTTTTTGCGGTACCAGGGATTGAACCCAGGGGCGTTCTACCTCCGCGCTACACCCCTGGCCCTATTTTCTATACTTTATTTTGAAGCGGGTCTCACAAAGCTACAGAGGGCCTCACTAAGTAAAGAAAGAGAGAGAGAGACAGGGAGAGAGAGAGAGAGAGCTGAGGCTGGCCGCAAACCCGGATCCTCCGGTCTCCGTCTCCCAAAGTGCTGGGATTACAAGTGTGCGCCACCACACCCGGCCTGTATGTATTTATTTTGATGCTGGGGATTGAACCCAGGGGCATTCTACCTCTGAGCTATACTCCCAGCCCTATTTTTTTTTTTTATTTTGAAACAAGGTCTCACTAAATTGCAGAAGGCCTCAGTAAGTTGCTGAGGCTGGTCATGAACCTGTTGATCCTCCTGTCTCAGCCTCCCAAGTACTGGGATTAAAGGCATTAGCTACCACACTAGGATGCCCAGCCTTTTTTTTCTTTTTTTCTTTTTTTTTTTTTTTTGCAGTACTGGGGATTGAACCCAAGGCATTCTACCTCCAAACTACACCCCTACCCCTATTTTTTATTCTTTATTTTGAAACAGGGTCTCACCAAGTTGTGGAAGGCCTCACTAAGTAGCTGAGGCTAGCCGCAAACCTGCAATCCTCCTGTCTCACCCTCCCAAGTACTGGGATTACAAGCGTGCGCCACCACGCCCGGCTGCCCAGCCTTTTAAAAAAATTTTTTTTTATATATATATAATTTTGGAACTGGGGATTGAACCCAGGGGCATTCAGCCCTATTTTTTATTCTTTATTTTGAAACAGGGTCTCTCTAAGTTGTGGAGGCCTCACTAAGTAGCTGAGGCGGCGGTGAACCCAGATCCTCCGGTCTCAGCCTCCCAAGTACTGGGATTACAAGCGTGCACCACCACAGCTGGCACTCTAGACCTTTTTTAATTTTGAAACAGGGTTTTTCTAAGGTGCTGAGCCTGGCCTTGAATCTGAGATCCTCCTATCTCGGTTTCCTATGGTACACTCTAGACCTTTTTTAATTTTGAAACAGGGTTTTGCTAAGGTATTGAGGCTGGCCTTGAATCTGAGATCCTCCTGTTTCCCATGTACTAGGATTACAGATATGCATCACCATGCCTGGCTTAAATTTTTTTTTTTTTTGTACTGGGGATTGAACCCAGGGACATTCTACCTCTGAGCTACACCCCTAGCCCCCAGCCCGATTTTATTTTTTTATTTTGAAACAAGGTCTCTCTAGGTTGATGAGAGTCTCACTACTTGCTGAGGCTATCCTCAAACCTACAATCCTCCTGTCTCAGCCTCTCAAGTACTGGGATTACAAGTGCCACCACGCCCGGCTTAATTTTTTTTTTTTTTTTTGGTGGTATTAGGGATTGAACCCAGGAGTACTTTACCACTGAGATACATCCCTAGCCCTTTTTATTTTGAGATAGGGTCTTGTTAATTTACCCAGTCTGGCCTAGAACTTGTGATCCTCCTGCCTAAGTCTCCTAAGTAGCTGCAATTACAGGAGTGTGCTTGCACCTGGCTATTGTTTCTTATTAGACGTGACTGAAGGGTACTGAATAGAGTGGACTGGGAAGAAATGGGAAAGAAAAACTTTACATTTACAATTCTTCCTACCCCTCGTGGAGAGCACCTTTTCTGTCACAGGATCCTATTGCCCACAACTGGACCCACACTCAGCATTCACACTCTCGGGTGGCCCTCTCTCAATGAAGGAGTACATTACCATGTACTAACCCGAACCCAAATGCACCGAGACGCAGAGTTCCAAATGCAGCTGTTCTCACCTCCCAGTCCAGGTAATCACTGGCATCCTCAAAGTTAGTGAGGAGGGAGACAGAGCAGGAAAGCTTAGGCAGCTCCTCTCGGGTCAGGGGGGGAAACCGGCTGTCCTTAAGTGCACTGGAGGGGACAGAAAACATAGTGAGGCTGCTCCGAAGTCGGGAGCCAATGTCACATGCCACAGAGCCCCACACAGCTATGAGTCCTGAGATATGGAGACAGCATCTACCACCCATCAATAATGATGTGTGTCCACACACGTGTGTTTACTGGAGATTAAACTCAGAGGCATTCTACCTCCGAGCTATACCCCAGTACCTTTATTCTTATTGTGAAACATGGTCTCACTAAGTTGCTGAGGGTCTCGATAAATTGCTGAGGCTGGCCTCAAACCTTCAATCCTCTTGTCTCAGCCTCCCACGTACTGGGATTACAGGCATTTGCCACTGTACCTGGCAACATTAACGTGTTAGTATTAACTGTCTAATTGGAGCTGACAAAGTCACTCACCAGATTAAATCCTTACATTTCCTGATTACTAAAAAGGGAATACTCAAAATGTATCACTTAGAAGCAAAGAGGTGTGACAGTTTCCAATTCTAGCCAATTTTATGTACAGTTCTTAATGCCTGGTGCCATTACCTGGTTAACGTGTATTCCCTGAGTCCTGAATGAAGATTCATGGCTGAGAAGGTCCCGATGCAGCCACGAAGCCGCTTGTCCCGCCCTGTCTTCCAGGTCACAAAGAGAGGACTAAAAAAATCAAAACACAAGACAGTCTCCAGACCCAAATTAATCATGGGTAATGTTGTTGCTTCATTGCGGTCGCTGCCCAAAAAGATTCTCTTTTGTTTTTTTTTTTAATTTTTGTGGCACTGGGGATTGAACCCAGGGGCATTCTGCCTCTGAGGTGCACTCCCAGCTCTATTTTGTTTTTTATTTTGAAACAGGGTCTAAGTTGTGGCTGAGGCTGTCCTCAAACCTTCAGTCCTCCTGTCTCAACCTCCCAAGTACTGAGATTACAAGTGTACGCCACCACGCCCAGCTCCAGAAGGATTTTCTGAACTGCCAGATACCTGAAGAACTCTGCTATTCTGGAAGTTGCTCAGCCCTCACTAGAAACACAGAGGAAAACTTCTCAAGGCCAAAAAGCAAGGTGCTGTGCACAGCCTTCCTCCGTTCCACACTGACACCTCAGCTCACTTGGACACCGCAGTTTTGGGCCATTTTCCTTTCCCAGGACTCAACTTTCCCTTCTAATCCTCCACTGTATGTGTGTGGGGGGGGATACTAGGGATTGAACCCAGGGGCAGTCTACCTCTGAGCTACACCCCCAGCCCTTTTATTTTTTGTTCTGAAACACGGTGTCACCGGGTTACTGACAGTCTCACTACACTGATGAGGCCGTCCTGGAACCTGCAATCCTCCTGTCTCAGCCTCCCAAGAACTAGGATTGCCGTGGTGTGCCACCACGCCCGACCTCCTCTCCTTTCATCTATCTTTATGGTAGCCATGTTGTGATGATGCGCCTCTCCCGTATACCCCCTCACCTCCACACGTGCAAGCACTTTCTGCAAGCCAACAATGTTCCCATCATTAGCACTGCCCCTGGCAACTACAAATATTTCCTACTCATCAATTTTCAGAAAGTAAATACAATGTCTTCTCAAGGAAGCTTTTTGTTAGCAGAAGTTGCCATTTCTATACCTAGACCAAAGTCATAATTCATTAAGCTACATCAGATTGGTGGTGACAAATTTTTTAGAAAGTTCAGGGCAGTCCCCTCTTCCTGAAATCCCTCCACAAGCCTAACACTCTTAACTCTTAGATTATTTGTGTGTGTGTGTGTGTGTGTGTGTGTTAGTGGGGATTGAACCCTCAGTCATTCTACCTCTCAGCTATACCCCGCAGCCCTATTCTATTTTTTCTATTTTGAAACAGGGTCTCATTAAGTTGTTGAGGGCCTCACTAAGTTACTAAGGCTGGCCTCAAACCTACGAGCCTCCTGTCTCAGCCTCCCAAGTACTGGGATTACAGGCGTGAGCCACCACACCTGGCCACTTAGATTCTTTTTTTCTTTTTTTTTTTTTGGTGGTACTGGGATGTGAACCCAAGGGCATTCTACCTCCTAGCTATACCCCAGCCCTATTTTATTTTTTATTTTGAAACAGAGTCGCACTAAGTTGCAGAGGCTGGCTTCAAACCTGCGATCTGACTGTCTCAGTCTCCCAAGTACTAAGATTACAGGCACATACAAGCCACCAGGCCCAGTTAACTCTTCAATTCTTGAGTTAATCATTTCTCTTTTTTTGCCTTAATATTTTAATATGCTTTTATTGGTGCATTATAGTCTCATATCATAATGTAAATCATGCTGACAGTGACACACATGCACACAGCATTTCGTGCTTCCCAGAGTCAATCATTTCTTAAAGGCAACTTGAAAATTCAGTTATCTACTTTAATCATTGCTACAAAGGCTCCCAGCAGCTCTCTCCCCTACCCAACATTTCCTTCCAATAAAGCACCTGCACAGTATCAGCCAAAGCTATTGTCACCAAACCTATGCAAAACCCAAGACCTCCACTACCCACAGGATGAAAACACAAAGCCTAAAGCCCTGAATACTACAACCTGGATCCTGCCCAGGAGGCTGCCATCCACTCTTCAAACCCAAGTCTCTTTCCTACACAGGACACCTGACCTCACCCAGGCTCACAATCTCTACCTGCTCAGTTGGAGTTTTCTGAGCACAGTCTTCCCGTAAGTCAGCTGTGCCGACTTTTCTCCATATTTTCTCACCTCATACACACAGGGGTAAACTTCCCCTCTACAATGTGGCTGTGTGTGACTTGCCAACTGAATGACAAGTCTCCCAAGGGCAAGACTTTTTCTTTATACCCCAAACTCCTTGCTCAAAGGTCTACACAGCCTCAGCATGGCATCAAAGACTGAGGAATAAGCCGGGTGTGGTGGCGTACGCCTGTAATCCTACTATGTGGGAGGCTGAGACTGGAGGACTGCAGGTTCAAGGATAGCCTCAGCAAGTAATGAGACTCTCATCGACCTAGCAAGACCCTGTTTTAAAAAAAAATATTGAGGAATGACCTTAGATCAATGATTGTGCCAAAGGCATTCCCCTTAAAGTAAAACAAAAACAGCGTTGCTATTCAAAGCCAGCTCAGAGCCACTTCCAATTTTTCTTTTTTTGCGGTACTGGGGATTGAACCCAGAGGGGCATTCTACCTCCAAGCTACACCCCCAGCCCTATTTTTTTTTTAATTCTTTATTTTGAAACAGGGTTTCACTAAGTTGCAGAAAGACTCACTAATTAGCTGAGGCTGGCTGTGAACCTGGTTCCTCTTCTCTTGTCTCCGCCTCCCAAGTACTGGGATTACAAGCGTGCGTCAACACACCCAGCTCAATTTTCTTTTTTCTTTTACATGTGGTACTAGGGATTGAGTCCAGGGGCATTCTACCTCCAAGCTATACCCCCAACCCTATTTTTTTTTTATTTTGAAACAGGGTCAGCTGGGTGTGGTGGCGCATGCCTATAATCCCAGTACTTCGGAGGCTGAGACAGGAGAATCGCAGGTTCACGGCCAGCCTCAGCTACTTAGTGAGGCCCTCCGCAATATAGTGAGACCCTGTTACAAAATAAAGAATAAAAAATAGGGCTGGGGGTGTAGCTCGGAGGTAGAATGCCCCTGGGTTCAATTCCCAGTACTTAAAAAAAAAAGGGGGGTCTCGCTAGGTTGATGAGAGTCT
>PVJS01042869.1:0-17315 GCA_004027185.1 Glis glis
GAGGAGGAGGAGGAGGAGGAGGAGGAGGAGGAGGAGGAGGAAGAGGAGGAAGAGGAGGAAGAGGAGGAAGAGGAGGAAGAGGAGGAAAGGTCTTTTCTTTAACCTCCATCTAAGCATCTGCCTCTGCAGCCCCATTGTGTGCAAGGCGCCGGCATGTGCAAGTAGAAAGTCTCCGTCCTTGGAGAACTCAGAGTCCCCTGTCCCCACCCCCAGATCCTCTTGCCCCAGAACAGAGGTGATGGGTGAGGGGTGATGGCTCACCTAGGCCCCCAGGAGAAGTAGAGGAGGGAACCGGTGTTTTCTGGGGCTGCGTGGACATGACCCAGGCCAGCGGTCATCTCAGGGTCAAGAGGAAAGTTTCCCACGGTGGTGCCCCAGTGTAACTGGGCATGCTCCCCAGCTTCCGTGTCCTGGTGGCACAGTGGGGTGCAGTGTGGAAGGCTCATCCCGCCCCACCATCTGCTCGAGGCAGCTCCACACACACTGGCACCTGGACGGTCTGTCCTTCGTCAAAGCTTGTTAAGGGAGGAGACGTGGCGGCCAGCAGGAAGCCGTTGCTGCCGTGATGCGAAGGCAGTGCTCTTCCGGCGCTGGCAAGGGTCAGAGTCAGGAGGGTTGTGCCAAATTGGTGCCCCACTGTCCTGACCTCTGCAGTGTCCTGGAGGACTGCTCATGTTCTCCGTGGGGGGAGCTCTGCAGAGTGTCACCCTAGTGATGATGATAATAATGGTCAACATCCTTTGAATGTTTGCTACCTGGACCGGGCATGGTGGCACACACCTGTAATCCCAATACTTGGGAGGCTGAGACAGGAGGATCGCAGGTTCAAGGCCAGCCTCGGCAACTTAGTGAGATCCTCAGCAACTTAGTGTGACCCTTTTTTTAAAATTTCAAAATAAAAAGGGGTGTGGGTGTAACTTGGAGGTAGAATGTACCAAACAAACCACAACAAAAAAGATGTGAATGTTTGTTACCTGGTCTTAGAGTCTTATAGCAATTATCTCATTCCTCCTCACGCCTGCCCAGCAATGGGGGTGGCATTATTATCTCTATCTTAAGGGTGAGAAACGAGAAGGGCAGAGACACTACGCAGCTGGCCAGTAAGCAACAGAAACTGCACTGAAGCCAGCTGACCGCAGGTGTCAGCGCAACCACCGCGCGACGATGAAGGCCACACTCTGGCCTTTCCGTTAACTTAATTTGAGTCTTTAAGGATGCGTATGACTGAAGCCAGAATACCTTTTGGATCCTTCAGTCATCCGGGTAATTTGTATGCGTGGACTCAGGCTCCATCCCAGGTGATGGGGATTGGCTACTTGCTTCCTGACCGACCGCCAAGCAACCGAACGATCGCTTTTCCAATGTCCAGATGTGGGTAGCATCTGGCAAACCGGTGGGGCCTCTCTGGCTGCCATCCAGATGTTTCCCCTTTTCACCCTTGTAGACACAGCTGGGGCTTGCATCCCTCTGGACACAATTGCACGCAGGGAATTTCTGGTTGAAAAGCTTTTGCTGGCATAATGTTGGTTTTGGTTCTGCCCTGCAATCCAGACCTGAGAGACATTAGTCTTTTTTGGGGGGGAAGATTGAACCCAGGAGTGTTCTACCTTTGAGCTACAGCCCAAGTTCTTTTATTTATTTTTTTCTTTTGAAACAGGATCTCGCTAAGTTGCTGAGGGTCTCACTAATTTGCTGAGGCTGGCCTCAAACCTGTGATCCCCCTGTCTCAGCCTCCCAAGTACTGGGATTACAGGTGTGCACCACCATGCTGGGCTGACATTAGTCTTAAACCGGGGAGGAATCAGGCTTTGGAAAAGTACAGGTGCTGGAGGAGAAAACCCCTCCTGGTCTGAGGATGAGTGTTAAAGCTGGGAGCTGCTGCGTGTCCGCGGCCAGGCTGCCTGCCTCTGCCACCGGGCTCTTCCAGAGACTTGGAGCGGACGATCCCAGAGTAACAGAGCCAGGGATCCGTGACGAACGGACACGGCACTCTTGGGATTAATGAGCTCGAGAACGGATCTGGGGCGAGAAGGTTCCTGGAGGCTTCAGGGAGGAGAGGAGTTCAAGACATCACCGAGTTTAGACCGTGATGACTTAACAGAATCACAGGCCTCGTGTGCCTCGTGTGCCTCGTGTGCACCAAGTGAATGAACTCAGTCGATGGATGGGCGGCTGCTCGGGTGATGCGTGGGTGAACTGGGGAATGGGCTGATGGACTTTGACAGGCAGGGCTTTGATTGGCAGGGCCTGACCCCGAGTATTGACAATGGGAAAGGTCTTGTTCGTGCTCCCATCCCCCATCCTCCGAGAACGCCCCCACCCGGGAGAGGCTGAGGCGCCCGGCCTGGGACGCCCGGGGAGAGGGAGCTGTGGCTCTGGATTACTGTCCTGGGCGGCTTCCCTTCCTGCGGGACGTGGAGAGGCAGCCCGGCCCAGGTCTGAGGTGCCCCGCTCACAGGGTGTGCTTAGAGAGAGGACAGCTGCCCTCCCCACTGCCACCAGCCTGGGACAACATTTGAATGAGAATCAATTCGCTTCACTCCTGGTCTCACCTGCCTAAAAGATTAAATGCGTGATTCCTCCCTCTGCAGACCTACTGTGAAGCACGCCCAGGCCTTGGCACCCCTCCACAGCCGCCTCCCCTGCCCCGGAGTCACGAGGGCCCAGAGCAGCCAGGCTCAGGGTGGGGAGAGATGGTCTGATGCCCTGAGCCCTGCCCTCTCTCTGAAACCCCCCATTCTTTATTTTATTTTATTTTATTTTATTTTGTGGTACCGGGGATTGAACGCAGGGGCGTTCTACCTCCGTGCTACACCCCCGGCCCTATTTTTTTTTTATACTTTATTTTGAAACCGGGTCTCACGAAGTTGCGGAGGGCCTCACTAGGTTGAAAGAGAGAGAGAGAGAGAGAGAGAGAGAGAGAGCTGAGGCTGGCCTCGAACCCGGATTCTCCGGTCCCCGCCTCCCAAAATACTGGGATTACAAGCGTGCGCCACCACGCCCGGCCCGCACCCCCCCATTCTACAGGACCCTCTGGTCACAGGGTTCCTCTGGCTCCTGGCTGTGGCATTCAGTGGCACCTAGGAGGCTGCAGCCCCAGGACCCTGAGAAACTTGCAACCTTTTTCCCCTGCCCAGCTGGCTCCCAGTCTCCTCCCCTGTCACACTCCTGCATCCTGGCCCTTTGGGGACTCTAAATGACAGAATTGGGAGGTCCTGAAAGCTCATTGAATCCAGCCCTCCCATTCGACAGAAGGGTAAACTGAGGAATAGAGGGGAGGAAAGACTTGCTCAAGGTCACAAGCAAACAGGAGACAGAGCCCCTTTACCATGGACGGGTGGGGAGGAGGGAAGCGTTCCCACTGGGCTGTGGGTAACCCTTCACGGCTGAGCGGGGACACACGTGGAACAGTGTATTCTGGGATTCTTGAGCCTCGGTAGCTTCAACTGGTCTCTACTGGCCTGGAAGCAGCAGTTCTTAGTCCCTGAGGGGCGCTGAGCCTCCTGGGCATTTTATGGGGAAGGCAGCAGGGATGAGGAGGGCGTGCTTGGTGATCTGCTCTCCATCCTGAGCCCTCTGCCCCAGCTGCTCTCTGTGACCCTGACTCCTGTCTGTCTCCATGGGCACCACTGTCATCATGGAGGGTGGGCTGATGCTGAAGGCAGTGTCAGACTCGCCATCCTGGCAAGTGCAGAGGGGTACCAAGCCCACCTCCTAGACTGCCGCCCTTCCCTCCATCCATGCCTGAGCTGTCAATCAGCAGAGTAGCCAGGAAGCCCCTCCCAGAGCCACTGACTCAGCAGACACTGCAGGCAGCTTCTGCCTGGACACCCCTGAGGTCCCCATCTTCCCTTCCCTGGGGTTCTATCCGGAATGACTCAGGCAGACACCGAGTGCGTGCATACGTGTGTGTATATATACATGCACACACACCAATGG
Organism: Glis glis; assembly: GCA_004027185.1. Classification (NCBI taxonomy): domain Eukaryota; kingdom Metazoa; phylum Chordata; class Mammalia; order Rodentia; family Gliridae; genus Glis; species Glis glis. Next base: position 3,940 of record PVJS01042869.1, read on the forward strand.
GGGTTGAGAATTTTCAAATAGACTCAAATAAAATGTACTATAGTTAGAAGAGTCCTGAGCTTATCAGAAGTCAAGCTCAAATAAGTCTCTTTACTTCTTTAGCCTCCGTTTTCTTGTTTGCAAATTGGAAGTCATTCCTAGGAGCAGAAAACCTATGCGAAACGGTCTGCAAGCGGACGTGGCTGCAGGGCTGCGCCATCACCCAGTCCCCCAGGATGAGAGGATGGAGGACGGGAAATGGCTCTGGCTTGGGGACACAGGGCTGAGCAGCCTCTTGGTGCTGCATCTCTTTCGTCTGGTGCTGGCCTCAGCCAGCGGGAGGCGGGGGACCCCCAAGTTCATTGCCCAAAGGTTCCCTCTTTCTTTGCGTTGGAACCAGCAGGGTTACCCCCATCCCCGGGGTTGAGCACCTGCTTACGGTATCCATTCGTCTATCCATTCATCGCTCAGCTGCTAATTTCCCCTCCAGCTTCTCAGTGGGAGGGATGGGGTCCAAGAGGGTGTTGCGACATCCCTGGATCCACGGACTGGGGTCAGGCTGTGCTGGGGTTAGGGGAGGGACCGCAGTCTCCGGGCCTTTCCCAGGTCAGGGACTGGCGGGTGGCCACCTGCCATGTCCTGGGGAAGCTGAGGGCACCCAGCACACGGCTGATGGCTGTTGGACTATTTCTGTGTCTTGGCCTGCATGCCACCCCTCCAGCTGTACAGTAGCCCCTGCACCCCCTTTCCCTACCTCCCCCAGTTGGGTGACAACTGAGGATCCTAGGCAGAAGGTATAGAGAGGGCAACTCTTTCCCCCCCACCACCTGGCAAGCGTGGGACTGCCCACCCAGAGATGCTGGGTGACACAGCAGGCCGGTGCCAGGGCAGGTCCCTACTCCCAACCCTCGGCCAATTCGGCTGCTCCATGCACCCATGGTCTGCGTCCTTCTCCTCCCGTGCCCCTGAGCTTGCAGGGAGAGCCGCCTGAGCCAGATGCAAGGAGAATTGTTTTACATATTTGCTAATGGGGGGAGGGGGGAGAGAGAGACTGACTCTGAGCTCATCAGCCAGGAAGGAATCCAATTTGGCTTTTATAGCCCCGGTTATTGGTCATATATTGTGGGATCTTTTTTATTTTGTATTAACCCAGCAGTCTGGGGGCTGGGGAGCCAGGCTGGCTGCTGAGCCCCAGGGGTCCCCGGGCTCCACAGCCGCAGTCCCCAGTGCCACAGGGAACTCCAGGCAGCAGCTGGGACATGGGAGAGAGATGGTGGGAGGGACGGCCCTGACCCCTCAGGCCAGGGACATCTGGGAGCCTGGTTGTATTTCACAGGTTCTGTATGTGTTGCTGGTTTTATTAAGCTTTTATTGTCTCTTTCTCCATGATGCCAAGCTGTTCTGAGGGCTCCAAGAGCCAAAGCCGATGGGCCCGAGTTGTGCAGGTGGGGGAGGTGAGAGCCCGTCTGTAGGGTTAATTCCTTTTGGCAGCAGCGCATGGCTAAATGGATGGGTTCTGACTCTGGCCTGCTGGGTCTCCAGCCCAGCCCCACCCCTGCAAGCTGCCTCGTAGAGCTGAGGTTAGATCAGAGAGGACAAATCAGTAAAGCGCCTAGCATGTGCCTGCACACAGTGGTGCTCAGAGGATGTGAGCTTCCCGCACAAGCCCTCGAACAGGGCCTGGCAGGAAGTCACCCCTCGGCCTTCTATTTTCTTTCAACCAGAAAAAGCTGGTTGGCAGAGCTGGGAGGTCTGTTTGTCCCCCTGCCTGGTCTTTTTTTTTTTTTTTTTTTGCGGTACCGGGGATTGAACGCAGGGGCCTTCTACCTCCGCGCCACGCCCCTGGCCCTATCTTTTATACTTTATTTTGAAACCATGTCTCACAAAGTTGCGGAGGGCCTCACTAAGGAGAGAAAGAGAGAGAGAGAGAGAGAGAGAGAGAGGGAGCGGGAGAGGGGGAGAGAGAGAGAGAGAGGGAGCGGGAGAGGGAGAGAGAGAGAGAGAGGGAGAGAGAGACAGAGAGACAGAGAGACAGGGAGAGAGAGAGAACGAGAGAGCTGAGGCTGGCCGCGAACCCAGATCCTCCGGTCTCTGCCTCCCAAAGTACTGGGATTACAAGCGTGCGCCACCACACCCGGCTTCTGCCTGGTCTTAAAGTCCTGTTCCTGGCCCAAATCCCATCATTGCTTCCCTCCCATGATGGCTGGAAGAGACACTGAGGACCGAGTCCTGGCCAGAGATCCAAGAGTCCATGGCCAAAGCCCCCAGAGGCGTGCGCCTCAGCAGGGGCTGGGGAAGGACAGAGCTGCTGTCCCGGCCTGCTGGAGGGAGCCAGTGCCACTGGAGAGGGAGGGGGGCAGTGCCACAGGGTCTCACGATGAATTGTCCTGGACCGCCTGCATTGAATCATCTAGGGAGGTGATTTAGATCCAGATTCATGGGCCCCACTCGGGTATGATCTGGGGTCTGGCCCCGGAATTTGCAATTTATTTATTATCATATTCTTATTGTTTGCAATTTATTATTATTAGTAGTAGTAGTAGTAGCAGCAGTAGTAGTAGTAGTGATATTGGGGATTCAACCCAGGGATATTCTACTGCGTAGCTACATCCCCAACCCTTTTTCTTTTTTTTTTTATTTTATTTTAAGACAGGGTGTCCCTAAGTTGCCCAGGCTGGCCTTGAACTTGCAATCCTCCTGCTTTAGCCTCCTGAGCTGCTGGGGTTTGGAATTTGCCTTTTTTTTTTTTTTTTTTTTTTTGCAGTACTGGGGATTGAACTCAGGGGCATTCTACCTCCAGGCTACAGCCAGCCCTATTTTTTTATTCTTTTTTTTGAAACAGGGTCTCACTAAGTTGCGGAGGGCCTCACTAAGTAGCTGAGGCTGACCGCGAACCCGGATCCTCCGGTCTCAGCCTCCCAAGTACTGGGATTACAAGCATGCGCCACCATGCCCGGCTATGGAGAATTTGCATTTTAAGAGGTGACACTGGCTGGCACTACAGTCCAGGGACCTCTGTGGCAGATGAGAGGGGCCAGCTTCAGTTGACTGCCCATAGGAGAGGCTAGATTTGGGGGTCTTGCCTCCTGAGAAGTTCATGATAACCCTACTAGCTGCTGTGATTCGGCAAGGGGCGAGGGTGTCACCATCCCATCTTAGAGACAGGGAAGCAGACTCTCGACCATAGCACCTGACTAGGGACAGAGCCGAGGTTGAGCCTCGGTCTACTGCACAATCTACGGGGCATAGTTCACCCCTTACCCTGAAATCGGGTCCTGGTTTCTCATCCCATGACAAACCTCTGCATGTTGGGTGACCGGTTCTGTCCCACTGAGCCCGCTAGAGGGAACACACAGAATGGGGGAAGTGGCGGTGGCTGCTGTCCCACTGTTGTTAGGTTCCTTGTTCCCTCGACTGAAATATTGCCTGGAGCAGAGCTTGTTTGCCTGATATATATTGAGCTGCTGGGTTTACGAACCAGCGCTCACAGTTTCCTCACCAGCTGTCAGCCCGGCGAGGCCAGCCGTCCTTCATCCGCCGTCTCTGCAGCCCGCCTGTCTCTGAGGAACCAGGGGCTGGGGCAGGCTCGCCAGAGTCCCTATCTGCCTTCCTGCCTTCCCGACCCCTCCTAGGCTCCCAGTGAATAAGCCCAGGTTTTCTGTTCTAAGAGGAATGGTCATGCGCATCCCCCGGGTCTCCTGCTGGCAAACTGAGCCAATGGGCTATCGTTTCTGGAAGAGGCTGGGCAGGTGCAGATGCTGTTTCCGATTCAGCTGCAGCCACGAAGCCTGCTTCCAAGAAGCTCGGGACCTTCTTGCTGGGGGAGGGCCTAAGACAAGTGCCACACCCTCCCTCTGGAGATCTGGAGGCCTTCCTGCCTCTGTGGCCTTCTTCGTTTGAGATTCTGGGTAGAACTCGAGAGAAGACTCTGGGAGGGCCCTAGGGTCCAGTAGGTAGGATGGGGCTCTCGGCTTTACCCCGCTTTCTGGGTTGCTTCGTGCCCCCTGATTATTAGTCAGGGTTCTTTAGAGAAACAGAAACAATAGATGAGATAGAAATAGAGATATCGATATAGACATATATAGAAATATATGTATGTATATAGATATATGTGAATGTGTATACACACCTACATATATTTCCATGTATATGATATGTAGCCACATTTCTATCTATATGTGTGTTATATATATGTGAGAGAGAGATAGAGAGAGAAGGGGAGAGAGAGAGAGAGAAAGAGAGAGAGAGAGAGAGAGAGAGAAGAGAGAGAGAATTCCTTTGTTATAAGGAATTGACTTTGCTGGGCATGGTGGTGCATGCCTTTAATCCTACTACTTGGGAGGCTGAGACAGGAGGATTGCAGGTTCAAGGACAGCCTCAGCACTCAGCAAGACCCTCAGCAACTTAGCGAGACCCTGTTTCAAAATTTAAAACAGATTTTTTTTAAAAAAAAAAAGGGCTGGGGTTATAGCTTGGAGGTAGAATGCCCCTGGGTTCAGTCCTCAGTATCCCCCGCCTCAAAGGAATTGACATGCAGTTATGGAGGCTGAGCAGTCCCAAGACGGGCAGTGGACAAGCCGGACACCCAGGAGAGCGGGCCCTGCCATCGCAGTTCGAGTCTAGCGGCCTGAGAATCAGGGGCTGATGGTCTAAGTTCCTGTCCACAGCTGGCAGGCTCGAGACCCCAAAAGAGCCAATGTGTCAGCCCGAGTCCAAAGGCCAGGGAAGACCAGCGCCCCAGCCCTAGCAGTCAGCAGAGTTCCCTCTCCCTCGCCTTTCTCTGGTGGCTTGGATGGGGCCCTCCCGTATGAGAGGACCTCCTGCTTTAGTCAGTCTACTGACTCACACGTTCCTCGTGTCCCCAAACACCCTCACAGGCACGGCCGGAATCATGTTTGGCCAGATGTGTGGGCACCCTGTGGCCCAGTCAAGTTGACACATAAAATTAAGCCATCAATAAAATGAACTGTCACTCTCGTGTTCCGCTGAAGGAGGGCCAAGTCCCGAAGTTGGCAGAGGCTCCCTTCGTGTCATGCCCCGAGTTGTCGCCTACTGAAGCAGAATTGCCAAGAGTGATTTAAGGTCTCATGGGGACGGTGCAAAGTTGTTAAAGGGCTGTGGGTTTCTTCATTCCGGGAAGCCCATTTCTCGAGGAACTCGGGGGCCGCCTGGAACGGCAAGAAGAGCCTGGGCTTCGGGATCGGTAGTACTGGGGTTCACACGCTAGTTCTACCTCATTAGCTGTGTGGCCACGAGGGGGTCACTTAACCTCCCTGATCCTGGTTTTTCTTCTGTAAAATGGGGGTGCCCCTGTGCCTGCCTTGCAGAGCTGATATGAAGATGACAGAGGATGGATAAAGAATCCTGGGCACGGGGTGGATGGATGCAGAGTTAATTATTATGCTATAATTATCTTAATGGGTCTCAGAGTTCTTGTATTGAACTAGCTGGGCCCTGTGTGTGGTATTACCCCATTCTACCATTATGTTTCAATTTTTTTAATACTGGGGATAAAATCCAAGGGCATTCTACCTCTGAGCTACACCCCCAGCCCTTTTAATTTTTTTTTAACAGGGTCTTGCTAAATTGCTGAGGGTGTCTCCAAGTTGCTGAGGCTGGCCTCGAATCTGCAATCCTCCTGTCTCAGCCTCCCAAGTACTAGGATTACAGGTGGCTTCTCCAGTCTCCTGGGCTGAGATGGAGTGAAGATTTGGGATTTTGGATGACAGGTATGCGTAGGTGGGGGGAACCTGGAGGAAGGTGGGTTCTCAGAAAATGGAGGGCATATCAGGACTTAGGATAGTGATACCTAGGAAGGACTGTGCCCCCCCCTTCTCCACCTCACATGAGCTGGACGCACACAGGGCGCAGACCCATCACCAGGAGGAAGAGAGACACATGCCCATCTTCAGCTTATCAGTGGTAAATGGAGCTACTCAACTGAAAATATTTTAACCGTCGGTCCAAATCTCTTAACCCAGGGGTAAGAGAATCAAAGGCCCTGAGATGTTCAAGGACCAGGGCTGAACCAGAGAGACAAAGTACTCCAAGCAGGAAGAAAAAGCTGATTCGCTCCTAATTGCCGTTAAATTATATATACATATACGTATTTTAAGTCGAATCTGCATGTCTAATGTGATTTTCTGATTGCATTTTAATAGTCTGGCTGGGATGGGGAATGAAGAAGGGTTCTGTCATCCTCTGCCAGAGGGAGGGAAGTTATAAACAGGGCCAAACAGAAACTTCAGCCTAAGGCCACATCCCTGGGAGTGGCTGGGGAGAAGAGAAGGGCAGAGGGGGGTAGAGGGGGGTAGTGGGGGGGCGGTGGGGGGCTGGGTGGTGTCAACACTGCCTGCCCACCAAAGCCCCATTCTACCCAGATGGGCATCTGGCTTGGGACTTGAAGAATTCCTTCCCCTTAGACTTTAAAAAAAACAGCTTCCCTGTTTTGGCTCATGAAATCGGTATGCCGCCATCTCCAGGCCTGGCTGTTCCTTGGGGCTGCCAAAAACCATCCCAGAATCAGGTGCCGGAATGGGACGAAAATATCCAACCAGGAGTCCTGGCCCCGTCACTGCTGGTATGACCTTGGGGATCACGACCCTTCTCTTAGTTGGGTCTTATTTCCCGATGTGGGAAATGAAGGTGTTGTGCTAGGTATGGCCTGAGGTCCCTTTTGGGTCCGATGAACCACAGTCTACTTCCGGTTCATTTCAAGACCCCCCCCTCCATCTGAGGGGAATGGGAGATTTCACACTCATTCTCCCACAAGTCCTCTGTCCCAGTGTCCTGCTTTCTTGCCCTTCTTCTTCCTGCGACAACCTAAGCCAGCTCTCCTTGGTTTTCCTCCTGGGAGGCAAAGCCCTCCTCCCAGGCCCGTTATAGTAACTCCTCAAAGAGTTGAAGGCTGTTAGCAAAATCCCTTCCATGAGCATACACACACTTTCTATTTTTAAATCACATTATTTCTGATTCTAAAAAGTAAAGCCGTACCTGATCAGTGCTGAAAAATTGGAAATAGACAAGTATAAAGGGGAATATAAAAATCACCCAGAATCCTCCCAGTGATAACCACTATTAATGGGTTTTATTTAAATACATACATATGAGTTTGGGTTTTTTTCCCCCTCCTTATTCTACAATTGGAATTTTGCTGCAGATGTGACTTCGGGTCACCCCAAGCCTGGTGTTGACACTGGGTGAAGTTCTCTCTGCCCATGCTCCCAGATCGGTCCCTGGGATCGGTCCCTGGCCACCCCATGGCCCTTCCCCAGAGGGGGAGACCCTGTTCTGAGGATGTGTGTCCGCTTTGGTTTAATGGGCCCCTAGAAGCCAGGCATGGAGGTGCACACCTGTAATCCCAGTACTTGGGAGGCTGAGACGGGAGGATCATGGTTTCGAGGCCAGCCTTGGCAACTTAGCGAGATCCTGTTTCAAAATTTAAAAAAAAAAGGACTTGGGGTGTAGCTGGGAGGTAGAATGCCCCTGGGTTCAATCCTCGGTATCAAAAAAAGAAAAAGTAAAAAATAAAACGGGAGCCGGGTGTGGTGGCACACACTTGTAATGCCAGTACTTGGGAGGCTGAGACAGGAGGACTGCAGGTTGGTGGCCAGCCTCAATAACTTAGCGAGGCTCTCAGCAACTTAATGAGACCGTTTCCAAATAAAAAATAAAATAGGGCTGGGGATGTAGCTCAGAGGTAGAACACCCCCGGGGTTTAATCCCCTGTACCAAAATACATAAATACATAAATAAATAAATAAATAAATAAATAAATAAATAAAGTCCCTGGAAGACCCGGAGTTCTTTTGACTAACTCTGAGTGTGTGTGTGTAAGAAAGACAGACAGAAGAACAGAGACACAGAGAGAGGGTGCTGGTCACTGAGGACAAGGATGCTCCAAGGGCCACTCGAATGGAGATCAAAAGGCAGGACCACAGCCCCGGGACCACAGTCCGCGCCACCCCTCGTTCCTTTCCACTGAGCAGCTGGAGCTCTTTGCTAAACGAATCCATTTCTATCACTCGAGAAAGGAAAACACATTTACGATCTCCTGCCCACCCTGCCTGCTTGGAGGGGCCTGAGGTGGTGGCTGCTGCCCACTGCCAGCCGGGCCTCAGTTTGGGCACAGGTTTGGGGAGGGCCTCTCAGGTCGTGCCTACCCTCCTTGGTCTGCGGCCTGGGAAGAAAAAAATGCATGGGTGCCAAGGCTCCATGGAGACTTTGAGGTGTTACAGCGGGAGGGACCTGGGCCTTCACCATCTCACTTCAAGATGGGCTAGACAAGCCAGGAGCAGTGGCGCACTCCTACAATCCCAGCACTGGGGAGGCTGAGATGGGAGGTTTGAGGCCAGCCTCAGCAACTTAGTGAGACCCTGTTTGAAAGTAAAAAATAAGCCAGGCATTGTAGTGCACGCTTGTAATCCTAGTACTTGGGAGGCTGAGACAGGAGGATTGCAGGTTCACAGCCAGCCTCAGCAACTTACTGAGGTCCTCTGCAACTCGGTGAGACCCTGTTTCAAAATAAAAAAAGGGCTGGGGGTGTAGTTCAGAGATAGAATGACACTGGGTTCAATCTCTAGTACCACAAAATAAATAAATAAAAATGTCAGTGGTAGAGCAACCCTGGGTTCAATCCCTATACCCACCCAAAAAAGGTGGGTAAGACAGGGTCCTAAGAGGAGATGAGACACAGCCACACAGAGAGCTGGTGGCCGAGGCTGGCATGGAGTCATGTCGGCTGGTCACCAGTTTGGTGTGACTTCCCACATGGCTGCTCTTCATTGCAGGGGTGGACTGAGAAGGCAGACATGGGGAGAAGAGGGGGTATGGTAGACCAAGAACTCACCAGGTCCACTTCAGGCACTTCTAGATCTTTCTTAACCCACAGGGAGCTCTGCTTTCTGCCCCAGGGTCTTTTCTGTCCAGGGCAGGTTCTAGGAATACGTCACCCAAGATCTTCAGAGGCTCCTTTCCTTCACTGAACACGGATCTGCAGAGCACTGAGTGCTCTCCCGGGAGTGCTTTAGGCCACAGGAACCCAGCAGGGATGTGGCAGCCAGCGCTGCTTCCTTGGAACTTGTGACCACCAGCTGTGGGGCTCTCCCTGGGAGGTGGAGTGCCTCTGCTAAATTTCCTGCTCATTTCAACCCTGCAAACCAGGCATGGTGGCACACATCTGTAATCCCAGTACTTGGGAGACTGAGACAGGAGGATAGCAGGTTTGAGACCAGCCTCAGCAAGTAGTGAGACTCTCATCAACCTAGTAAGATCCTGATTCAGAACAAAAAATAAAAAGGGCTGGGGATGTAGCTCGGAGGTAGAATGCCCTTGGGTTCAATGCCAACAATAAATAAATGAATACATCCCACAGATGCCGTCCGCAGGGCCTGGAGTTGCACACACTGAACAGGGATGCATTGGGACAGTTACCTTGGTTGCACATGCTTGTGTAAAAACCATCGCACTGTGCCCGTGGAGTCTGTCCCTCAGGAGAGGGCAGCTGGCTCTCATGCCCCACGGTATCTGGGGAGACTGGGGTTCTCAACAACCGGGCTGGGATTACTTGCAGGCAATGTCACCTGTTCAGGTCACATGGTGGTGATGCTGGCTACCAGCCAGCTGGTCAACAAGAACTACTACATGTGTTTGGGTGTCCCCACAGTACAGCAGCTGGGTTCCAAGTACTGGTGTCCCAAGAGAGCCCAGCAGAAGCCACACCTCTCTTTATCACCCAGCCTCGGAGGCCACAGAGCAGCTCTGCTGCCATAGAGATTCACTCCAGCCCCCCACCCCCGGATTCCAGGGGAAAGGATGCAGACATGAGGGGAGGGGCTCCAGAGTCATGTGAGATGGGGAATCCAGTTAAGGCCATCTAGGGAAAATACAGTCTGCTCTCTGGGTCACGTAGGAGTTCAGAGCCTTTGCCAGGGGAGGAGTAGAGGATTAAAGAATAGCAGCTGCCATGTCCCAAGCACTTACATCCCACCAGGCTCTGTGATCAGCCTCTGTCTACTTCAGCCTTCCAGTCACTGCCGCAGCAGGTGTTGTTATTCCCGTTCTGCAGATGGGAAGACCGGGGCTCAGAAGGGCTACACTGCCTGCCCCAAGTCACCTGGTTGGGATCTGCACCTAAGTCCGTCTGCCTCCAAACCATAGCTCTTAATGCTCTGCTGGACTCCTCTCCCTAAGGACCATTTCCCCCCAGGCGAGCTGTGGTGTGGGTGGTGAGAAGCTTAGGCTGCTGGGGGCTTCAGATCGTGGAAGGCTTCTTGGCAGAGATGACACTGAAGAAGGGTGTTGCATTCCTGGTGGGGTAGCCATGGGATAGAGGGACCTCCAGATCACCCAGCGAGGGTTACTGTGGCCCAGAATCCTGACCTTTGACTCCCCCCCACACTCACACCGACACATTGGGTGCACACCACAAGGCAGACTGAAGTGGGGGCAGGCTGGATGGACTTAGTCCCTATAAAATGCAAAAGTGGCCCCCGCATCTCTCTATTACCATGAGCATCGTCCATCCCTCCACCTGCAGACTTGGGTTTCCCCCTGGAGAAGGGCTCTGAGCTGCCTCCTGCGTATGTACAAATCGGGCCTCAGAACAGCGGACACCCCCTAGGCAGGCTGGTAGGCTTACTTTGGGCATCTCAGATAGGAAGTTTAATTATCTCATTGATAGGAATCCTGCATATTACAAGAGCAGTTCCTGCCCCTTCTGCTGTGTACCCCTCTCCCACCCACCCTTGGACCCCCCTACCCTGGTCACTCTGTCTCTCCATCTTTTGCTTCCCAATTTGCATCTATCTTTTCCCCATCCCATTATTCCATTCTTCTCACTGTCTCTTCTTTCTGTCTCTTCTGTCTCGAATCTCTCGCATGTCTGTCTCTGTTGCCCCGCTTCCCCTGGCCCTCTCTTCCTCTGGACTGACAGCAGCCCCCCCTTCTTCCCGGACAGACCGTCTAATTGAAATGGAGCACTCCAGAGAATGTTAATAGGAAAGGCAGCATTAATTAGCCAGCTCTGGCATAATTAGCTTCCTCCTCTCGCTGACTGCCGTCTAACTGGATAATGAGTCTCTCTCCATCGAAACAGAAAGTAGGTAGGACAAGGGGACAGGCCCTGCCTCGGGGTGCCAGAAGGTGTCCTGCCTTTGGGCGACCCCACTGGAGTTCTCAGGCTGCCCAGCCCTGCCCGCCCTCCTGCTGCTTGTGCTCAAATCTTGGGGAGGCAGATGCCTGGCCCCTGCCAGAGCCCAAAGGTTTGACGTTGCTGGAGCTGCATATTAAGTGGTCTGAGCTTCACAAACTGGCTGCAGCTGCAGCATCCTAGAGAGGGGGCGGGGAGCTACTGAGGGCTCTTGAGGAGAGCTATGATAGGCACCTACCTCTGGCACCGCCCCCTGGGCAATGGCTGAGCATATTACAGTCCCCAGAGGAGAGCAAAAAAAAATCTGCTGCTGAGACAGACAATACCTAATGTACTACTCAGACTATAGAGTACTTCCGCCTTTGATTTCCACAACTGTGTAAGGCAGGAAGGGCCACCTCCATTCTGTAGACGAAGACTCAGAAGTTCAGAGAGGCTCACTGCCTTGCCAGTGCCTGCACTGCCAGGACCCGAAGCAGGATCGGTCTGCTTTCAAAGATCATGTTCTTTCCCTCTACCCTGATACTTCCTGGAGGTACTTTACAGCTGCTCATTAAATAAAAATGGTTGCTGTAGAGTCACATCTTATATTGGCCTTGAGTTCTAAAGTCAGAGAATGAAGCAAAAATTGGAAAATCATGCGTAGTCAAAATTCTCGAATATTCCCTCCACAGAGAGCAGCATCTTTTCTGTTGGGGCTGTAATTCACCTTTCTCTGTGGCTTTAAAAGCCAAGATCTAGTTGGGAGAGGTGATGGGCAAATAACAGGAGTTTTCTTTCTGTTTGGTTCTCATGAGTTTGAATTCCGTACTTTGAAACGCCTGCCTGCTGGGTGCAATCCCGTTGTAGTATTATTTGGTGATGAGTGGGCAGGGCAGGTATCCAGGTGGGACAAATCCTGCCAGGGGGCGCCATCTTTTCCCTCTCTCTAGGCCGCTCACCCTCTCCCTCTCCTGTAGGATATGGACTCAGAGGATGACCCCCTGCTGCAGGATGTGTGGTTAGAGGAGGAACAGGAGGAGGAAGAAGCGGTGGGTGAGGCCTTTATGGGGGCCCGGAAGTCGGGGCCCCGCCCTGGGTCAGGGGGGCAGTGTTGCTGGCGGCGCTGGACCTTGCCTTCCCGGCCCCCAGCCTCGGGCTTCTGGAGTACCCTCGGCTGGGCCTTCACCAATCCGTGCTGTGCAGGGCTGGTACTCTTCCTGGGCTGCAGCATCCCCATGGCCCTATCGGCCTTCATGTTCCTCTACTACCCGCCGCTGGACATCGACATCTCCTACAACGCCTTTGAGATCCGCAACCACGAGGCATCGCAGCGTTTTGACGCCCTCGCTTTGGCACTCAAGTCCCAGTTTGGATCCTGGGGGCGCAACCGGCGCGACTTGGCTGACTTCACCTCTGAGACGCTTCAGCGCCTCATTTCAGAACAGCTGCAGCAGCTACATCTGGGCAATCGCTCGCGGCAGGCCCCCAGAGCCCCGCGCGCTGTGTCCGTGGCCACCTGGGACACCTCCGCGGCCCAAAAGCCAGCAGCCAATAGGAGCGGGCGCCTTCGGCGTGAGGCCCCGCCCCTGGCAGATCTGGCAGCCAATCAGAGTAAAGCCCCAAGGGATCAGGGGCCGGATAAGAATGGGCGGCGCCAGCCCAGCGCTCCACCCCCCGCCGCAGCCGCAACCAATCAGAGCCGTTCCCGCCGGGGCACCTCGCACTGGGACTACTCACGCACCTACGTAAGCGCCAACACCCAGACGCACGCGCACTGGCGCATCGAGCTCATCTTCCTGGCGCGCGGCGATGCTGAGCGCAATATTTTCACCAGCGAGAGGCTGGTGACGATCCACGAGATCGAGCGCAAGATCATGGACCACCCGGGCTTCCGGGAGTTCTGCTGGAAGCCCCACGAGGTGCTCAAGGACCTGCCCCTGGGCTCCTACTCCTACTGCTCCCCGCCCAGCTCGCTCATGACCTACTTCTTCCCCACCGAGAGGGGCGGCAAGATTTACTACGACGGCATGGGCCAGGACCTGGCTGACATCCGGGGTGAGCTGAGCCGGGCCGGGCATGGCCGGGGCGGGCCGTGGGTCTTCTTGAGTGACTGCTTCTGAGGCCAGTGAGCGCTGCGAGGCTGGAGCGGGGAGCTGGGCGTGGCTGGAGCGGGGAGCTGGGCGTGGCTGGAGCGGGGAGCTGGGCGTGGCTGGAGCGGGGAGCTGGGCGTGGCTGGAGCGGGGAGCTGGGCGTGGCTGGAGCGGGG
>PVJS01042870.1:0-17315 GCA_004027185.1 Glis glis
AAAAAAAAAAACAAAAAAAAAAAACACTAAAAAGGCCGGGCATGGTGGCACACACTTGTAATCCCAGTACTATGGGAGGCGGAGACTGGAGGATCCGGGTTCGCGGCCAGCCTCAGCTCTCTCTCTCTCTCTCTCTCTCTACTTAGTGAGGCCCTCCGCAACTTCGTGAGACCCGGTTTCAAAATAAAGTATAAAAAATAGGAGCCGGGTGTGGTGGCGCACGCTTGTAATCCCAATACTTTGGGAGGTGGAGACCGGAGGATCCGGGTTCGCAGCCAGCCTCAGTTCTCTCTCTCTCTCTCTCTCTCTCTTTCTCTCTCTCTCTCTCCCTGTCTCTCTCTCTCTCTCTACCTAGCGAGGCCCTCCGCAACTTCGTGAGACCCGGTTTCAAAATAAAGTATAAAAAAATAGGGCCGGGGGTGTAGTGCGGAGGTAGAACGCCCCTGAGTTCAATCCCCGGTACCGCATAAAAAAATACACTAAAAATATGTATATAGGGGCACACGTATTTACTTTTCCTTCTGGCTATAATATGGCAGGGCTGGGCTGTTGGATTCTATCTTTATTTAAAACTGTTAGCCAGGCGTGGTGGCGCATGCTTGTAATCCCAGCACTTGAGAGGCTGACAGGAGGATTGCAGGTTCAGACAGGATGATTGCAGGTTCGAGGACAGCCTCAGCAAGTAGTGAGACTTTCATCAACCTAGTGAGACACTGTTTCAAAAACAAATACAAAGTAGGGCTGGGGGTGTAGCTCAGAGGTAGAATGCCCTGGGCTCAATCCCCAGTACCACGAAAGTAAATAAATAAATAAATAAATAAATAAATAAACAAACTTCATGATATTTGTTTTTTTTTTTTTTTTGCGGTACTGGGGATCGAACCCAGGGGCATTCTACTTCTGAGCTTCACCCCTAGCCCTATTTTTTATTCTTTATTTGGAAACAGGATCTCACTAAGTGTAGAGGGCCTCAGTAAGTTGCTGAGGCTGGCCGCAAACCTGCAATCCTCCTGTCTCAGCCTCCCAAGTACTGGGATTACAAGCGTGTGCCACCACTCCTGGCTCTAGATTTTTTTTTTTTACATTGACTTTGGGGTGTGTGTGTGTGTTACTGGGGTGTGAGTCCAGGAGTGCTCTACCACTGAGATATACCCCAGCCCCTTTTTTTTTTGTAGTACTGGGGATTGAACCCAGGGGCATTCTACCTCTGAGCTATACCCCCAGCCCTATTTTTATTCTTTATATTTTGAAACAGGGTTTCACTAAGTTGTAGAGGGCCTCACTAAGTAACTGAGACTGGCCTCAAACTTGCAATCCTCCTGTCTCAGCCTCCCAAGTACTGGGATTACAAGCCTGTACCACTACGCCCGGCCCAGCCCTTTTAATTTTGTTTTTGTTTTTGGTACTGGGAATTGAACCCAGAGGAATTCTACCTCCGAGCTACACGCCCAGCCCTATTTTTTAATTTTTATTTTGAAACAGGGTCTCGTTAGGTTGATGAGTCTCACTACTTGCTGAGGCTGTCCTTAAACCTGTGATCCTCCTGTCTCAACCTCCCAAGTACTGGGATTACAAATGTGTGCCACCAAGCCCAGCCCCTTTTTATTTTTATTTTGAAACAGGGTCTTGCTAAGTTTCTGAGGCTGGCTTTGAACCTGCAATCCACCTGCTTGCTTCTGAAGTACTGAGATTACAGGCATGTGCCACCTCACCTGGCTGCACTGATTTTGATATTTTAAAAAATATTGTGGGCTGGGTGTGGTGGCATATGCTTGTAATCCCAGTACTTGGGAGGCAGAGACCGGAGGATCTGGGTTCGCGGCCAGCCTCAGCTACTTAGTGAGCCCCTCCACAACTTAGTGAGACCTGGTTTCAAAATAAAGTATAAAAAATAGGGCTGGGGGTGTAGGTGTAGCTCGGAGGTAGAACGCCCCTGGGTTCAATCCCCGGTACTGCAAAAAAAAAAAATATATAAATATATATATATTGCATTGGGCTGGGGGTGCAGCTCAGTGGTAGAGCACTTTAATAACCTGTGCAAGGTCCTGGGTATCTCCAGCACTGCGAAGAAAAAAACAAATGCTTTGAATATTCCTTATCTTGATTATTGAAAGTTTTTGGTTTTGTGTCTGTTTTTGCTTCTCCTTTAGTTTGGCATCTGAGGCAAGTGCCCGGCCAGCCTCACAGCGTCCTGGGCTGTGCATGGCAGACACTCTTCAGCAGTGTTTTGTTTGGGTAATGTGGTGGGGTGGGCTCTCAACCTCCCTCACAGCTTGTCCTCACCTCAAAGGGGCAGATTAACTCAGCTTTAGAGAAAGGATGCCTGAGGAGGAAAGCATGAGCCTTTTTGGATGTGAAGCGTTCCCTGGGATCAGACACTATAAATAGGTTGTAAGAACTTGCAGAAATTAAGACCTTTCAGCTAAGCCCACGGGGGGCACAGGCTGTCCTCATCATGCTGAACATTCTACTGCCCTGGCTCTCCCGCTCCCATCTACCTGTGACAGAGACAGACCCAGAACCTGCCTCCCATCAGGACAGGAAAAGGAGGCTTCTAGAGCCCTTGGGGACTGGTCTAATATTAGTGGTGTTTTTCTCATCTGATCCTTGTGACACCTCTATTAGTAGGTGTAGTTATCACATCATTTCACAGACAAAGCAGCTCGGCAACCCTTTGTGGGAATAGGAAGCCTTGCTGCCATCCCAGCTCTCTGCTCTACCCCATCCTCCTCGCCCTGTGTCCTGTGCCCTCTCCTGTGCCAGCTCTGGGCACACGCTCAGGAATGCCTGGAACACCTTGCTGCTGCCTGGGCTGTAGGCTCAGACACCCCAAGAGCAGCCTGATGTCACTCTATTGCCCTGCCCTGGTCAAATGCAATGTCCTTCCACTGCCTTCCCACCCAGCCACCCTCCTCCCTCCAGCTATATTTAGGACTTTCTATGGTCTTTAGCACCAAAGCAATAAACCCCTTTTTCAGGGTCTGAAAAGGGGGCATACCAGCAATCTTTAGAAACCCAAGCTAGGAATAAGCTTTTCTCTGGGTACCGCTTGGTTCCATTCCCTCCCCTAGGTCTTTCCCACAGATGTTTTGGATAGAAAGGCCAGGTGATTAGAACATCATGGTGGGAAGTCAAGCGTAGTGGCGCACACCTGTAATTCCAGTACTTGGGAGGCTGAGACAGGAGGATCGTAGGTTCGAGGCCAGCCTCAGCAACATGGCGAGACTCTCAGTAATTTAGTGGGGCCTTGTTTCAAAATAAAAAATACAGCCAAGCATGGTGGTGCACGCTCATAATCCCGGTACTTGGGAGGCTGAGACAGGAGGATCGCAGGTTCGCAGCCAGCCTCAGAAGCTTAGTGAGGCTCTCAGCAACTCAGTGAGACCCTGTTTCCAAGTAAAAAATAAAATAGAAGCCGGGCGTGGTGGCGCACGCTTGTAATCCCAGCACTTGGGAGGCTGAGACTGGAGGATCCGGGTTCACGGCCAGTCTCAGCTACTTAGTGAGGCCCTCTGCAACTTAGCGAGACCCTGTTTCAAAATAAAGAATAAAAAATAGGGCTGGGGGTGTAGCATGGAGGTAAAATGCCCCTGGGTTCAATCCCCAGTACCTCAAAAAAAAAAATAAATAAAATAGGTCAGGCGGTGTAGCCCAGAGGTAGAAGGCCCCTGGGTTCCATCCCCAGTACCACAAAAATAAATAAATAAATAAATAACAATACAATGGGCTGGGGGTATAGCTCAGAGGTAGAATGTCCCTGGGTTCAATCCCCAGTACATACACACACACACACACACATACATACACACCAAACAAACAAAAAATCATGGTGGGACTAGGCCTGAGAGGATGGTGGCTGACCACCCATTCCAAGAAAAAGGCCCATGCTTGCTAAAGCCTCTGGTGGTGAATGGTTATTAGTCATTCATCAGTGGTTCCCAACATTTCTACCCCACAACCTTGCTATTTTCACCCTTCATAAAGTCCATTCTTATAATACTTTGACTTCCTTCCAAATAAAACTTTAATATGTAATGATTTCTTTCCTAGTTTTTAGGTAGTCAATGATTCATCTAACACTTCTGATCATCACGAAATAACGGGTTGCTATACCAAAAGCAAAATAACTTGATGCTTAATTTATTGTGTAAAATTCCATGCATGATTTTAAATTATGACAATAGGCCCCACACTATAACAGACAAGCCTTTCAAGGCCAGCCCCCTCATTTTTTTAGACAAGAGAACTGCTTAGATAATAAAATGATACACAGTTACAGAACAAAACTTCTTTGGACAAAGATGTGTTGTTCCTGTGAGAACAGTTAAACAGGGTCCAGGAGGAACTCTGGGTGGATGGGGACCCTGATGCCAGGGGAATAAGGGTCTCTGCTGTGCCTGAGGCTCCCTTCCTGACTTCCCAGGCCTGCTGTGCCCAGACCTCGCTGCCTTCTCCCAACCCAACTTGAAGGTCAAACACCACTCTCCTTCCTGTTTGGATGGATTTTTCCCCCTAAAACCAAAGGAGGAGCCTTCCTTCCTTGATCTGAGGTTTTTGCACTTTGCTTCCTATTACTGACATTTTCTGGTTTCTACATCTGGATTCCTAATCTACCCTGGCGGCCACACATTTGGTAGAGTTCCTTTAATGGGGGAGGAGGGTGGGAACTCCATCTTTCTGAAAGTGATAGATGTCTGGGTCCCAGGTAGGCATGTACGGAGGGTCCATGGTCTCTTCTAACAGGCCCTCCTTCTCAGGTGACTCGACGCTTCGGGATCCCAGGGCTGAAGAAAACTATGGACTGGTTCGGCTACTATGGAGGCCCCTGCCGTGCCCCCTTGCAGAAGCTGAGCCCCGCTGAGGAGGAGGCGCTGCGTGTGGATTTCAGCATCAATGGCTGGCTCTGAGGGCAAGCAGGGCACACTCTGACCTGAGCCCTCTCAGTTTCCTACTTTGCTCCTGCAGCCTGGATAGGGGGGATTTGGGGTCAGGAGCCCCTTTTCCCACTTCACTCCTCCAACTGGCCTTTCACTGGGCATCTACGTGCAATCTCCTCGTAGCCCATGACTTCCCACATTTGTGTCTTAGACACAGAGTCTCTAGAGACCTTCAGACTGGGCAGGAGCAATTTCTTACTTGCCCCAAGTCCTCTGAACCAGGGAGCTGAGAGAATTGGCGGGAAGCAACTGGTCAGTAAGGAAACTTGAAGGGACTACTCAGCCTTGGGCCTATAAACCTGATGTAGCACAATATGTCTGGAAGTCAGGGCTACTCCTAAGCACCCAGGTCCTGACTCTTTCTAGAGGAAACGGCAGGTTGGGAAACCTGACCGGGAGTGTCTTTGGTCTTTGAAAACCCCTAAGCCGCATCTCATGATGATGTTCTTTCCTAAATCTATTTGCATTTGCATCACATTCTCGTCTCTAGCTTTGATTCCCATCGAGTGCACAGAGATAGCCCAATGGCTTGTCAGATTGGTAAATAATGACACCTGGTGGATAAATACCTGGTCTACATTCTAAAGACAATTCTGACCAGCCCAGGTCTGAAACATCAAGGAAGGGGACTTGGCCTGAGACAGGGCCATCCTCTTGTCTATAGGCACTTTGCTTTTATTGTTAAAAATAACCACTTTGTTACTATAATAAAGTTTAACAAGTAAAACGAGTGTGGCTATGTACTACTGTTTTCTGGCCAGATGTCAAGAACCTTTCTAAGCCAGGCTTGATGGCGCATGCCTGTAATCCTGGTACTTGGGAAGCTGAGGCAGGAGGATCACAGGTTTGAGGACAGCCTCAGGAAGTAGTGACACTCTCAATCTAGTGAGACCCTGTTTCAAAATAAAAATAAAAAGGGGTAGGGGTGTAGCTCGGAGGTAGAATGCCCCTGGGTTCAAACCCCAGTACGAAAACAAAACAACAACAAAAAGAAAACAAAAACCTTTCTAGAGGAAACTGAACCCTCTTGCCCTGCCTTTTTCCAGCTCTAAGAGGCCCTAACAATAGTGAGCAAAGAGCCATAGATTAGTGGTGGCCTAGGAAAGTCTTAATGGTTTCAAATGGGAGACCATAAGAGGCAAAAGGGCTCAAGTGAAATATAGACATTCAGCATACAAATCAAAAAGGCTGCCTTCTCCAACATGTTTAACCCTCTTCAATAGTTATATGTGACTAGTGCCAGAAAAACAGATCAATTTTTTAAATTACTCATTACAAAGCAAGGCAAATAGATCCTTGTTTAGGGCTGAGGTTAGAGAAGACCATGAAAGATAATCTGCAACTGAAACTGGTCGCCTGATGGCACCAAAGCTTGGGGTTGAGCTCCTCACAGACACTTCCCAGAGGAGCTAGGCTCAGAGGGGAATCAGGTTTAGGGCTGAGGAAGAAAGTTTGGGCTAGGAAGGCAGGCTAGTGTACTGGTTAAGAGCTCAGACTCTGGGCTTTAATAAGCATGGGTTTAAGTTCTGGGATCTGCCTCTTAATGTCCACAGGATCTTGGGTAAACGGCCTAACTTCCCTGAGCTTTATCAGTGATCCAGGGATAATCATCATACCTTCCTCCCAGGGCTGTGGTAAACGCATGTAAATGGGTTAGCATGGTGGGGGATGTTCTACTACTCTACTTGCTGCAGAGAAAGAGAAACACAGGCAAGAGTTTACTTGCTTAAGGTCACCAGCAGGTCTGGCAATAGCTGGTCTCAGGCCTCGCACACTCTGATGCTCAGGATGAGAGAAGTCCAGTGGAAAGGGAATTGGAATTAGAAAGATTAGAATGGAAATTCCACCCAGCTCTGCCATTATAGTCCGGGTGACCTGAATGTCTCTGATTAAGAAGAAAAGAAATTCACACCTTCTACTCTGAAGAGGTTCTGAGACTCAGGTGACACTACGTAGTAAGGTGTGCAGTGTCAGCTCCAAACTCCACTCTGATCAACTCTTAGCAACAGCAAATGGATTGATATTCATGAGGATGCAGGGCAAGGAAGTCATAAAAACTAAGTGTAGGCAGTTCTGGTGATTTGTTTATTCCTATAAACACTTGATTCTATAGTACACTTCAGAGAATAAATAGAGGCACACGGATATAATTTCCACCACAGTCTGCTGTTGAGGGAGATTCGGTGTGAGGATGGGAACTGGGGGCGTGTCTGGGTCCCAGGGAAACTAGAGGCCTCGTGATGAACTGTGCAGAGATCCTACCCACCAAGATCTGACTGAGGCCCCAAGGCCAAGGCTCTTGGTGGCAGAGTCACAGCAAGCCAAATTCAAGGAGCCGATGCTCTTTAGTTCACTGCAGCCCTAGGATGGGTTCAAGTCTACCTACTCCTGGGGGATGAGTGAGTCTGATTCACTGGCCCACAGGGAAAGAACTGTCAATGCACGCCTTTCCTTGGATTCAGTTCAGGATATGTTTGCCCTTTTCCCTGGAGTGAGTAATGAATACAAGTTATAAGGTTACTTTTACATCGCTTTCTTTCTGAACTATCCCATAAAGAGATCCTATCTGACGTCAAAGGAAGGTGAGAGGCACAAGTGGGGATTAGATTATAAGCCGTAACTCAGGGAAAGAAGACAGCTTATAAAGTCGAGGGATAAGAAAACAGCACTCATACCAAATCCTTCACAAGGGGAATAAACAGAGACAAAGACTAGTCTAATCAGACAAAGTGGGAGCCTGGAGCCAGAATTCCAACCACAGTGAATGAGCGGGTAACATACAGCACAGCTCTGGCCTTGAGTTTCACAGGACTACTGTACTGTCTAAGCCACCCCTTTCCCCCTATTTCTCCAGGGCAGCACAAAGCACTGGTCCTAAGTTGGGGCTAGAATCTGCCCCAGATGTAGACAGAATGAAGATATTCTGAATCACTTGGTAGCAAATGGAGTGAAGGTCGCAGCAAGTCTGCACCGGGCAACCCAAGGTCTTAAGAATAGGGAAAACCAAAATAAAAGGTGGCTTCTCTGTCCTCCCGCATATAAGGGGAAGACAGAACTGCTAATAACCACTGCAGGGTTTTGGGGCCAAAATCCTCAGCACTTTTCTGTGATTAAACTCCTGATTGGTAGGTGATGGGGCACATCACAGGCTTCAGTGTCTCATCTTGTTTCAGATCTGGTTCATTTTGTTCACAAGTGGACATGAGGTCACTGGGTTTATCGGACACTTTTCCAGCTGTGCCCAATGCCCCATCAAGCAGTGAGATTTCGGGCTGACTTGGAGGCACTCTGGGCCCGCTGGACCACAGCAGAGCACTTCTCCCGCCGCAGCAGCTTGTTGTTCTCAAATAGCCCTTCGTTGCGAGGTATTCCATGAGAACCATCGGGGAAAGTCAGCAGGCCTTAGAGGAGGACAGAGAAAGTAGGGAAGAAAATATGACAAATGGTATCAATGTCTCCGAGGTCAGCTTGATGGGTAGAGAATGAAGAAGACAAAAACTTGCAGCTCTACTCAGGAGTACTCTATGGCGAGTTCAATGGATGGGCAGGCATGAGGGCATGGTCCCTGTGGATTGCTGGACATCCACAGAAGAATTAGAAGAAGGGTTATTCCCACCCATAGTATGCTCACCTAAGTCACCCATCCTGCTGGGATGCAACTTACCAAAACCATCTACTCTGCCATTTTTAAATTCCCCCTCAAAGGTCATGTTGTCATGTCGAATGAAGACTCCAACGCCATTAAACTTGCCCTGGGCAAACTCCCCCTCATACCTGCAGAAACACCAAGATGTTAGCCTTTTGTGGGCAAGTTAGCTGTCCAGGTTAACTGAGTCAAGCAGCTGTAGACAGGTGTTAGTTAATAATGCCACGGAGCAAGCTGGATGCAGTGGCACATGCTTGTAATCCCAATCTCGATTTGGGAGGCTGAGGCAGGAGGATTGCAGGTTCAAGGCCAACCTGGGCAACTTATAGAGGTCCTGCTTCAAAATAAAAACTAAAAAGGGCTTGAGATGTAGAGTGGTAGAGTGCTTGCCTAGCATGTGTGAAGCCTTGGGTTCAATCTCCAGTACTGCCAAAACAAAAACAAAAAAACATTGGGCAAAGCTGATTCTGCTCAGCTCAGAGCTCCACCCACCTTACCCACCCATTCCCAATCAGCTGAGAAGGGTCAGAGAATATGTATGATACGAGGCACCAATCTCAAGGAAAGAACTTAAGTGGATGGAGGTGGGATGGAATGTCATTCACCTTCTTGACATTTCAGATTTCATATCATTTAAAAAGTAACCAATAAAAGAACTGCTTACTCCTTATCTGTTTTGTTCAGGGCCTGGGAAAAGCTCAAGTTTGACCAGGTATTGACCAATGTCCCATTTTTTTTTATATCAGAGCCTCCTTTAGTTTAAAGGCTGAGAAAGGAATGACTTAATTACTCACCTTGAGCCATCTGAGAAGGTCAGTACTCCAAAGCCATTAAACAGCCCATTCTCAAAATGACCCAGGTAGGTGCCACCATCTGCAAACATCAGTTGACCAAAACCATGTCTGCGGCCTGAGCAAAGAGAAAGACAGGTGCCGGCTGGAATGGGGCCACTTCAGGGTCCCTTCATACTCACCTACCACCCCATAATTTCCATCACCCCACCCACAAAAGGAAGAAAAAAAGTAGTAGCATTAGTAGGATAGAGTTAGGCACCAAGAAAACCTGGCTCTGGGACCTCCCATCTATGCCACAACCATAAGATTTGGAGCAGGACTGTCCACGTGTGCAAAAGAGAGCTCTTAAAATAACAATAGCTGACGTTCATAGCACCTTTACCAGGTGGCAGCCACTCTTCTAGGCATTTTGTATTTATGATCTTATTTAATCCTCATGATGACCTTATGAGGTAGGCACAGTACTATTATTCCCATTAAGCAGATGGGGGGATCAAGGCAAGGAGAAGCTAAGTAACTTATTCAAGATCCCAAAGCTCTAAGGGGCAGAAAAGAATGCAGCGGGCGGCCTGACTTGCCAGCCCTCCATTTGCCTTTCCTTACATTGCCTTTCTAAGAAAAGAATGAAAGTAGCCCTCAGCATCATGAAACTATGGGACAAACTGAACACCCTGATGGGCAGTGCTGTTTTGGGCTTTGTTACATTAATAGGGCTGTGCTTACTGGCTAACCCGACCAGAAAACTGAGCAAGATGCTGCGGGAGCAATCATGCCCTTCAGAGTGCCACGGAGTTCTTTTGGTGGGTAGAGACTGCCCAGCAGAACCTCAGGAAGTCTCTCCTTTAAAAAACCGTATTAAGCCGGGTGTGGTGGCGCACGCTTGTAATCCCAGTACTTGGGAGTCAGAGACTGGAGGATCTAGGTTCGTGGCCAGCCTCAGCTACTTAGGCCCTCCGCAACTTAGTGAGACCCTGTTTCTAAATAAAGAATAAAATAGTTCTGGGGATGTAGTTTGGAGGTAGAATTCCCCTGGGTTCAATCCCCAGTGCCAAAAAAATAAATAAAAAATAAAAATCCATATTAAAGGGCACAGCAGGTAATGAGGGGTGCAGGAGAAAAGTCTTGGATGGAAGGAGACAATATCATAAATGTATAATTTCTCAAGGATCAAAAGTTTATCAGCTGCAGGATCTAATGTGAAAAGAAGGGGCATATGCCTGGTTACAGCATAAGCTTCCCTTCACCTGGGCCAGTGTAGAAAGTCCCGTCTCCTTGGGGCAGCTCCTGGCTTGCTAGGACTGGACCCATGAGTCTTTGAAGTGGCCTGATTGTGTTTCCAAACTGAACATTATTAAACCACTTCCTGAATAGTCTCAGGCTCTGAAGAATTTTACTATTCCTATGAATAGATACTTCTAAACATAATGAACTGTCACAGGAAATTCGAGGCAGTGAATGTCATTTGCTCTTGAGTGTCTGCCCTAATTTCCAGATCTTCCTTCAGTTCTTAAGACTCACTGCAACCAAGCCATTGCAATGAATTCTGTACTCTCTAATTTATAGGCACTTAAAAGAATTTAGTTTGCTCTGCTGGGTACATTAGCATTTACTTTGAAAATGACCAAATAATACCACTAAAGGACGAAAGGATGTTAAAACACAACAAATCTCTAAGTGGAAAGATTTAACTCATTTCTGAGGTTGGATTAACAATAGCATTTAAAAAATTCCTATATTTAACTCTAAAATACAATAAAGGAAAGGTACTATGTAGAATTAAGCCCTGCAGTGGGAAATGAAGATTGATAAAGTTGGCTATCTATCCTGATGTATTTTTCCATCAACCAAGTGAAGTGTTCATTGCTGGATCCCCCACGAGCCCTTCTCACCCTCCTTCCACTCGCCACGGTATTCCTCCCCACTGGAGTAGGTGAAGGAACCTTTTGTCAGGGTCATGGTGACAGCTTACAGAAGAAAAGGATGAAAACTGTAGGAAATAAACAGAGGAGAACCAATGTCATGCTATAGCTGGAGGAGTGGACTGAAAAGTCACTTGTAGATCTACTCTAAGGCCTAAGAGCCTGGAAAGTATGCACAACCTTGGTGCATTAAAAAAACCCTCCTTTCCAACCACTACAACTACCACCTCTGCCCAAGCACTCTTACCCTCCTAATTGTCTTAAAAGTTTTCAGCCAGTTCTTCTTTTTCTTTCTTTTTTTTTTTGTACTACACATCGAACGCTGGGGTGTTCTACGACTGAGCTACAGCTACAGTCCTCTTTATTTTTGAGACATGATCTTACTACCTTGCCAAGGCTGGCCTTAAACTTGTGATCCCCGCCTCAGCCTCCTGAGTAGCTGGGATTATAGGCATGTGTCACCATGCCCAGTTCCAGTTCCTATTTTTTATGGCCTGGATGGAAATGAAAGCTTAATCTACAAATATTTACTCAATACCTACTATGTACTTAGTCGATGTGTAAAATATTCTCTTCCCTCAATAAAATTATAATCTAGTTAATAAGAGCGGCATTGAAACACTGAATTATAGCAGACATAATGTCAGTAAGTGCCAACTTGAAGGGCAGAAATTAACGAAAGAAAGGGATGAACAGAATTTTAAATGAGCAGGGAAGAAAGCCAAAAGGAATTCCAGATTGAGAACACATGAGGAATGAAAGCACAGAGTGATGTACACCTGGGATATTCAACAGGAAAATAAGAAGCTCATTCTGACTGTAGTTGAGGGCTTATGTAGGGAGTAATATGCACACTCGGCCAAAATCTTAAGTCTGAAAAGAACCTCACGGATTTAGTGTAAACACCCTCATTTTATAGGTGAAGAAACAGAAACACAGAATGGCTAAAAAGTTTGTTAGTAGGCCGGGCGTGGTGGTGCACGCTAGTAATCCCAGTACTTGGGAGGCTGAGACCAGACGATCCGGGTTCGCCGCCAGCCTCAGCTACTTAGTGAGGCCCTCTGCAACTTAGTGAGACCCTGTTTCAAAATAAAAAATAAAAAATACGGCTGGGGGTGGAGCTTGGAGGTAGAAAGCCCGTGGGTTCAATCCCCAGTACCACACACATAAAAAAAGTTTGTTAGTAGCCAAGCTGGGACTAGCACATAGCCTCTCCTGACTACAGCTGGTCCTTCTCCTATGCTACAGCCTCTGCTTTTTGGCCAGGCCAGCTCATGGAGATCTCCAAAAGCTAGGCAGATGAGTTTATAAAAGCTAAGGTGGGGAAAGAGGGAGCCTCTGGGGGACTTGAGGACAGGGATGTAACATGATGAAAGCAAAAATGTTCAAGGGAAATGAATGAAGCAGCAGGAAGTAGGAGGCGTTGGAGCAGCAGAAACCTGGTCAGGGAAGCCTGCAAGGAGGAGATGGGATAATTCAATAGATGGCAAAAAGGCTCATTATTCACCGTCCATTCATGCCCTTGCAATGTGATGTGGCAGATCCTCCCAGTAAGAGGCAGAGTTTCTTATTTATTCCTCCATTCATTGGATCTCGGTTGCCTATGTGAGTTGTTCTGGCTAATGGAACGTTAGCAAAGGTGATGAGCAGAGGTTTGAAAAGTAATGGGTGAGCCAGGTGTAGTGGCGCATGTCTATAATCCCATTACTTGGGAGGCTAAAATAGGAGGTTTGCAAGTTTTGGACCAGCCTCAGCAACTTAGCGAGTCTCCCAGCGATCTAACAAGACCCTATTAAAAAGGGGGGGGGGCTAGGGGTATATCTTGGAGGTAATCCCCAGAGGCTTCTATTGGGTGGAGTGAGGTGTGTGCACCTATAATCCCAGCTACTGGGCAGGCTGAGGCAGGAAGATCATGAGTTTTAAGGCCAACTTCAGCAACTTAGTGAGACTCTGTCTCAAAATAATAATAAATAAAAAGGTTAGGGATGTAGCTCAGTGATAGAGCACCCCTGGCTTCAATCTCCAATACTGCAAAATAAATAAAGAGAGAGGTTCCCTGTGATTAATAATTAACCTAGAGTCTGACCCTCAGGCACCTGAGTGAATGCCCCTGGATTCAATCCCCAGTACCACCAAAAAAAAAAAAAAAATTAACCGATTCTATCTGACCTTTTACTGCCTCATAGTACAATAGTGGTATTGTGGACCCTGAGAGCAGAAAGACCTGAGTTCAAATCCTAGTTCATTATGTAACTGTGGGCAAGTTACTTAAATATCTCCAAATCCCAGTCTCCTCATCTATAAAGTGGAAATAATATACCTATTTCAGAGTTGGCAGGTGGATTCAATTAAATAACATACATAAATGTACCAAGGACACTGGCTGGCCCTATCTGCTAAATTGGTTTATTTTCTTCTTCAAAAAGAAACACCTAAATTCATAAATTTACTTACTGTAATAGAAAGAAACTTCTCTTAGGTTTTTGCTCAGTACAAAATGCAATCAACATAATCCAAACAACATTTTCTGGGAGTACTGGGGATTGAACCCAGGGGCATTCTACCTCTGAGCTAAACCCCAATCTTTCTTTATTTTTTATTTTGAAACAGGGTCTCATTAAATTGCTGAGGGTCTCACACTAAATTGCTGAGGCTGGCCTGGAACAATTGCAATCCTCCTGTCTCAGCCTCCCTAGTACTGGGATGGCAGGCATGTGCCATGATACCTGGCTCAAACAACATTTTGAAATAGAACAATTCAGTATATTTGACTAATGAGGGTAAATACTAGTAAAGGAAATACAAATCATAGTTGCCACCCATCTGTTCTTCATCAATATCCCATATATATATATATTTTTTTTTTTTTTTTGCGGTACCGGGGATTGAACGCAGAGGCATTCTACCTCCGCGCTACGCCCCCGGCCCTATTTTTTATACTTTATTTTGAAACCGGGTCTCACGAAGTTGCGGAGGGCCTCACTAAGGAGAGAGAAAGAGAGAGAGAGACAGGGAGAGAGAGAGTGAGAGAGCTGAGGCTGGCCGCGAACCCGGATCCTCCGGTCTCCGCCTCCCAAAGTACTGGGATTACAAGCGTGCGCCACCACGCCCGGCTTAATATCCCATATTTTTAAATTTGGCCGTTTTTGATACAGATACCAAGAGCCCAGAAATGTTCTGATGTGAAAGCGGCCTGGTCTGACCAGAGCAGGGTCAGGCATATCTTCTAGGCCCTCGCCTTGTCTCTAAGCTCTAGTTTCAGACACAAGGACAGATAAGTTCTGAGAATCCCTGTGCTCTCACCACACATGAAAAACATTAACTTAGCCCATATTAAAGGCCAGTTTTGTGGAGGTTCTTCCATAGATGTTTGGGGTTATTCCTATGGGATTCTTTCACTTCCAGTTATCAGCAACTCCAGGTCCAGGATCGCTCAGATAGTATAAAATATCCCTAGGCCAGGACCATTTTCTTCTTGTACTAAGCCCCTTCAGACCTCTGGGGGCTGTTTTCTCAGAGAGGTGATGCTGGTACCTGCTGTACCCTTTCTGTCCTGTCAATGTCCAATAAGATCAGCATCCAATTTCAGGCTCACAAGCCTTTTACTGTCAGCTCAGCATCACAGTGTGCTGGGGTGGAGGTCAACATGACTCCGTTGCAAATTCAACATTAATGAGAGGAAGAGAAGCAGCTTTCCATCAGAACTGCAGAGGAAAACTCTGTCCAGTTCAGTAGGCATTTGGATAGCTACAGACTATCTTCAGCTCTTCCCAGAATTAAGCCACAACACTAAAGTTAACTTATGGTACAGATCGGAAATAGTTCACCTTTTTAAAACATGTCTGTTGGAATCTGAAGGGCTGCATCCTCTATTAAATCTTGTAACTAAGCAATTATTCTAAAACAGAAAAAAATCGTTATTTACACATGAGATTCTAAGGGCATTTTCTTTAAATGTTTGGCAGCAGTTAACCAACTTGTCTTCACACAACATTTGGGAGGAGTTACATGGCAGTGGGATTTGAGAACTGTAATGACTACTCAGGGGGAGCATCCTCTTGTATTTACTTTTCCTAAAAGCTACATGAAAGCCGGGCGTGGTGGTGCATGCTTGTAATCCCAGTAGTTGGGAGGCTGAGACAGGAGGATTGCAGGTTTGCAGCCAGCCTCAGCTACTTAGTGAGGCCCTCCACAACTTAGTGAGACCCTGTTTCAAAATAAAGAATAAAAAATAGGGCTGGGGGTGTAGCTTGAAGGTAGAATGCCCCTGGGTTCAATCCCCAGTACCACACACACAAAAAAAAACAAACATGAAACTTCCAGAGTGGCATCAACCTGTTCCAGAGGAACCTGTAGAAGGTGCCTGAAAAAAGGGCAAATTTCTCCAGTTTGAAGAATATCTATGGTATCCTGTTGGCTTTTGGGGCCTGTACCCTAAACATTTTAAAGAAGCCAATGAAACTTGAAAGGTTACCTTTTACCAAATGTGGCAGATTTTATTTTTCAAAGATGTTTGCAAGCATTTCTCCTGTTTTACATGTTCTTCTACAATCTGACTTTGCAACTGAATCAACAAAAAGTGGAGTCTAACTCCTCTCCCTTGAATCTGAGCAGGCTAGTGCCTGCTTCAACCATAGAACACCATAGAAGTGATGTGTGTTCTGAGGTTGGGTCATAAAAGGTGATGCAACTTCCATCCTGCTCACCGGCACACCTACAGTTGGTGACCTGAGCTACCACATAACAAGACTGGCTACCTGGAGGCTCCCATGCAATGAATAAGCCAAGCCAGATAGAGAGGCCATATATTATTGCTCTAGTTGGCCATCCTCATCTTTGAATCATCCTGGCCCAGGTATCAGTGAAGGAGCCTTCAGATGATTCTAGTTGCCAGTCATTGAGCCTGCATCTGAGATATCATGGGACACAGAGGCCATACATGGTGCCAGGTCCAAATTCCCGACCCACAACCCACAGAATCTGAGCAACGTATTTTTTTTTTTGGTACTAGGGGTTGAACCCAGGAACATTTTACCTCTGAGTTATACCCCCAGTCCTTTTTTTGTTTATTTTGAAGCAGGGCCTCACTAAGTTGCTGAGGCTGGCCTCGAGCCTGTGATCCTCTTGTCTCAGCCTCTCAAGTACTGGGATTACAAGTATACACCACCATGCCTGGTGCTATATACATACATACATATATATATATATATATATATATTTTTTTTTTTTTGCAGTACCAGGGATTGAACCCAGGGGCATTCTACCTTCAGGCTACACCCCCAGCCCTATTTTTTTTCTTTATTTTGAAACAGGGTCTCACTAAGTTGCAGAGGGCCTCACTAAGTAGCTGAGGCTGGCTGCGAACCTGGATCCTCCTGTCTCAGCCTCCCAAGTACTGGGATTACAAGCGTGCACCATCACGCCCGGCTATATGGTTGTTTTAAGATGTTAAGTTTTGGGATAACTTGTTAGACAACAACAGTAACTGGAGTACCATCTCTCAACCTAACCCTGCCATAATTCTCTCCAATTGTTTTCAAAAGTATATATTGCAAATTTCCTTTCCTTTTTTGATCTAGGGAGATATAGAAAATTCCCTTCAGTAGTTGTTTGTCAAAATTGTGTCCATTTCCAAGACCACAGTCAGAAGTGCTAATTAAAAGGAATATATGAGCTGGGCATGTCGGTGCAATGCCTGTAATCTCAGTACTTGGGAGGTTGAGACAGGAGGATTGCAGCTTCAAGACCAGTCTTAGTAACTTAGCGAGCCTCTCAGCAACCTAGCAAGACCCTGTTTCAAAGAAAAATAAATAAATAAATAAATAAATAGGGCTTGGGATGTAGCTCAGAGGTAGAATGTCTCTGAGTTCAATCCCCAGTACAAATCAAAAAAAGGAAGATACATAGAATCCAAGGGTTTCTAGCCATGGTTGAATATATTTATGACTAGAAACTGCTACATGTGTCCAAATAATTGATATTGTCATTGCTTGGGACAGTGTCAGAATTTTTTTTTTTT
>PVJS01042872.1:0-17313 GCA_004027185.1 Glis glis
AGTCAATCACAAAAAAAGAAGTGACTCTGGTTGATAATGGAGAACCCTCAGTGGAACAAGGGAAGTGGTACAAAGGAAGGGGGAGGGCAAGAAGGAAGGAAATTAATGGAATCACTATCATAAACAATATGTACATGTGAAAATATACCAACATCATTCTTGGTACTTCATACGGGTGGGGGGAGGCAGGGGGGCACTAAGAGCTGTGTGCATATATGTTAACATCAAATAGATATTCATTGCAATGTAAGACTCCAATGCACCAATAAAAGCACGTTAAAAAAAAGCAGTAATATCACCAAAATTTCCTCCTTTGCAACCCCCAGCCAGGGCATAGCCCGTCTCTCTCTAGACAGAATAAGCAAGAGGATTATTCTCTGGCAAGCAATACTACAGGATCTCTGCTTCTGTAAAACACAAGAAATAGTGAAGAGCAGAGTTTCTGTACTGAAAACATGAGAAATTACTACAAAATTATATACCCAAGGTCGAGAGCTCCTCATACTTTTTTCTTCTATCAGCACTCTGGACACCGATTGCTAGGTAGGAAAAATGTTATCTACCACATCTGAGAACCTGAAGGAACTAACAGGATGCTGTCATTTGAAGGATGACAGATGAAGGGTTCTCTCATTTGAAATATAAGCAAGCAAACATTATTTCAGCCACTTCAAAGTGCACTAACACTATCACCCACCAGGCCTTCCTAAATGCATAAACTCCCATTCAGTTGTTAATTTCTGCACTCTCCTTTGTGTGGGGAAAGCCAGGGATCTGTAGAAATTTGAGAAATAATTCACATATAAAAATTGTGTAAAACAACCAAAAAATAGATAAACAATCTTGGCGAAAACAGCCTATGTGGGAGAAAAAAATTTTAAAACAAAACTGTTCCATAACAAACTGAGATATAAAAGGTTTCAGCCCTTGGTGATGGAGGAGAACACAGGGATTCTCGACTGGTACTGAGGGCAACCAAGAGTGTAATTCTAAATCTGTGCTCTGCCATACAGTAGCCACTAGCCACATGCAGCTATTTAAATTTCTATTAATTCAAAATAGACAAAATTAAAAATTTAATTGTTTAGCTTACTAGTGACTATTCAAGGGCTCAGTAGCCACCTCTGGACAGTGGTTACCATCTTGAGCAGGGCAAACAACATACTTCATCATCACAGAAAGTTGTACTGGACAGTACTGCTCTGAAGTTGAATCTCTTGAGCTGCAAACAGAGTGTGGGGGAAAAGTATCTTGTTAAATGTTTGATAAAGTTGATAGTGACAGCATTAACAAAAAAATGCAAGAAGGTGTAAGAGGGTGTTTGTACGTTTTGATCAGGGAGTTGAAGAGGAGACTTTCAACCTGAGTGGTGTTTTGACACATGGGAATGGGGCAGGAGAATGTCCCATGACAAAGACCAGGCTGGCTTCATGTGCGGTCACGCTTTGTCCTACCTGGGCCTGCTTTTGAGCTTTTTAGAAAAGGCTAAAAAGCATAAATAAGTATTCCAAAGAAGGGATGAGGGCATATGAAATCTTAGAAGATGAGATATTTAATGTTTAAAACGTCTGAGTAGTTGGGTCAGTAGAAGCAGAGTGCAATGTTGTTAAACAAGAGCATAAAGACCATAGTGAATGTGGATAGTGTGACCAATTTTGAGATGGAATCAACATGACTTTGATTTAGTTACTCTTCGCATAACCATGTTTCCTCCCAGTTCCCTCCATTCTATGTTCAGCATTCCATGAAAACATGAATTTTACACCTATATACTATAAAATACAGTTTTAAAATACAGGAAAAAAGAGGAAAATGTGTTCCTCCTCATCATATTCAAAACCATCAACAATCTCATGTGTGTTTTATTGAGCCACTGTGTCTGGTCAATGATTCACCAAAAATAATAAAAATAAAAAGAACCAGAAGGGTAATGGTCAGATAACTCTAAGATAGAAAACAGATGAGAAGATGAGGGACAGTGAATTGGTAGCACATTTAAAAAAATAAGATGAATTGAGGTCTTTTGAACTCTGGCTTATCATTACTCAGTGTCATTTCTTATTCACGATCATTGTAAGTAAGAACAAGTTGAAGAAGTGAAAGCAGAAAGGCATTCACAATCATAATTCCAACACAACATAAATGTTATTGATAACAACAGTTTAATTTAAAGACTGGTTATTTATGATATTAATAAATGTAGCACATTTGCAATTCATATAGCACCATTCAGGGTGGGCATTGTTATTTCATAACTGTAAAATGTGTCATTGGTCCTATCAGAGAATGTCTATTGCAGGATTCATTATTTAATTTATAAATCACACATTGATTTTTAGCACTTATCAAGAGCTATGTTTCTAGGTTGTAAAGACACAGATGCCTAAAATCAGGTATTTGTCCATCACTGAAGATAAATAGCAAAATATTTTACTATTTAAGGAAGTACATATGGAGGGAGGTAGAGGGGAAGAATTCAACCATGCCTGGAAGTAAAGAATAAACAAAATCTACATAACTATTTTTTTAATCTCAGGCATCGTATTATGCTATTTAATCATCCAAACTACCTTGAGGAGCTATGATTTCTCTTTTGGGTGTCAAATGAAGTTGAAAGTCTATCTATTCAATGGTGAATATTTTACAAAGTAAAGTATAAATGCACTGAAACTATTTTTAACTATTATTAATTTATTTAATCCAAAGATCTAAAAACAATACATTTACTTAACAAATACTTTTAATATGCCTTTATTAGTGCATTATAGTATTGCATCATAATGAAAATCATGTTGACAGTGACATACATGCACACGGCACTTGGTGGTCCCCCTGCCTCCCCATCGCCCCCTTCTCAATACAGAGTACTGAGACTGACATTGGTATTTTCACATATGTACACATATTAATGAGCATTTACCAAGTGTCTAGCTGTCTTCTAAAGCTGTAAAACAGACTAATAACTATTCTCATAGTCTACTAGGAGACATAACAGAGAGGCAAATAAACAGATACTATGCTGATAAAAAGTAAGGGAGCCAAGGGAGTTTTTATGACAGTTCAACAACAACGACAACAAAAAACAGAGTGACCATCCACCCAGATTTTTGGCATTTTCAACCTGATTGAAAATGCTACTGGCTTTCCTCTAACACTTCTGTGCTCCTGGACTCTGTCCACCTCTGGAGATGCATTAACAGAAGAACCTCTGGGTAATGCTGGGCAACATCAACATCACTTTGGGTTGTCCCCTCAGCTCTCTTCTGACACACTCTGGGTATGAGTTTCTACAGAAGTTGTGTGAGCCAAATTTATCCCAGCAAAGCCTGCTGCAGCTGCCCAGCCCTCTGGGATATCAGTGGATCATTTGATTCTATGAGCCCCTGAAACTTCATGTGTTCTCACAGATGCAGAACATCTGTGAACACTGAGTCAAAGAAAAGCACACCTAAGTAGCTTTCCTTTCCTCAAGGTGAAATGTGAAAATATGCTTCTGATGCATGTGTTGTGTTCCTGTGGGTTTCAAGGTCTCTAAAAGTAAGCATGAGTCCCTAGAGGGGAGGGACAGTGTGTTCTAGTTTTTGTTTCTATTATCCCCATTCCCTCTTCTACCTGGCTTGTACTTTGAGTGTAGTAGGTTCTGAAACCACATCACCAACCTGTTTCTATCTGCAGAGGTCCACATATACATTTAACAAAACTTTCCTGAGTATTTATTGCAATATCTCCCATTGTTTGGTGGCTTTAGAGCTACCAAGGAATAGACAAATGGGTTGTTGGCCTTGAAGTATGCATAATCTATTTATGGAAATAAACAATACAAGCATGGAGAGCTATGGGACATCTAAAGGCAGTCTATGGACAGAATGATGATTAAGAGTTGATTCCATAATTTGGCCACTGTGAATTGTGCTGCTATGAACATGGGTATGCATATATTACTGTAGTTTTCTGGTTTCAATCCCTTTGGTATGATACCCAGTAGTGGTATAGCCGGATCATATGGTGGAACCATTCCCAGTTTTCTGAGGAATCTCCACCCTGATCTCCATAGTGGTTGAACTAGTTTGCAATCCCATGAATGGATTACAAAATTATGGGAAATACACACAATGGAATTCTACTCAGCAATAAAGAAGAACAAAATAACAGCATTTGCAAGAAAATGGAAAGATCTGGAGAACATTATGTTAAGTGAGATTAGCCAATCACAAAAAAAGAAGGGACATATGTTCTCATTAATATGCGCAACCTAGGGAGTGGTGGGAACACAAAAGGGACTCCAGTGACAACAGAGAACCCTTAGTGGTGCAAGGGAAGGGGTACAGGGAAGGGGAAGGGCAAGAAAGAAGTGAATCTATGGAATTACTATCATAAACAATGTGTACATATGAGATTATACCAACATCATTCTCAGTGCTACATGTGTGGGGGGGGAGGTGGAGGGGAGGGACACCAAGAGCTGTGTGCATGTATGTTAACACCAAACTGATACTCATTGTGATGTGAGACTTCAGTGCACCAATAAAAACATATTAAAAAAAGAGTTGAAAATTCTATATGAACTTAGGCTCAGAGAAATTAAGACAAATTAATTTGTGAATCTTGAACCAAGACTTAATGAAAACAAAGCATTTGAATTAAGGAGGCTATTTCTAGTGGGAATGTCACAAAGGCAAAACTTTTGGAAAGAGCTAAATGCATGTGAGAAATAGAAGCCGCCTGGCTAAGTGAGACAGTTCTGTGGGAAGGGAGAAGCAAGGTCAGAGATAGGCTGATTGGGATTAGTTAATAGTAGAATTGGAACCCCCAAAGAAGGATATAGCTTTATTCTAATAGTTAACAGGAACCGCTATCTGTTTTGAACTGGAGACTTACTCTGAAAACTTAGGACATGAAAACATTATAGAGCTGGGCGTGGTGGCGCACGCTTGTAATCCCAGTACTTTGGGAGGCGGAGACCGGAGGATCCGGGTTCAAGGCCAGCCTCAGCTCTCTCTCTCTCTCTCTCTCTCTCTTTCTGTCTCTCTCTCTCTCCTTAGTGAGGCCCTCCGCAACTTCGTGAGACCCGGTTTCAAAATAAAGTATAAAAAATAGGGCCGGGGGTGTAGCGCGGAGGTAGAACGCCCCTGGATTCAATCCCCGGTGCCACAAAAAAGCAAAACAAACAAACAAAAAAACATTATAGAAAGCATTCACAGTGACTGGTTGGTCATGTTGGTCATGTCTACATCATGTCATTCTAAAAAATAGAATCATCATCATCATCATCATCATCATCATTATCCTGTCTATAGGCTGCCTTTAGATGTCCCATAGCAATCCATGCTTGCATTGTTTTATTTCCATAAAAATATACTCTAACTTATGTAACCAAGATGCCATTGTGCTCAGTCTGGCAACTTAAGCCCCAGTAATATAGACTCCATTGTCTTTTTTCTATCTGGAATAAGTCAGTCTAGCTTCTCTACATCCCTTCCCCCATTGGTTTCTGCTCAAACAGGACTTTGTCTATGTGAAAGAGATCTTCAAGTTTGAGGAAATGGAGAGCTTTAGATCACAGGCATTCAAACCACTTTAACATTGAATGGTAACCATCTTTGTCTCCAAACTTCTTGTTCAATGATCTTTTGTTTTTTTCTGCTCCTGCTATCTCTACTCAGAAACAAAAATGGAATAGAAATTAAAAAGTAAACAGTACCACAATCCCTACATTTTCTGAACAGACTTAGCCAATCTTTTCTGTCCTGTTTTCTAATCCCTTCCAGAATTTTGGGTCATCTTGCAACAGGTGGGCCCACTTAGCTGGGGGGGATGGGAGGCAGATGGGTAAGCCTGGGTATCATTCTCTTCCTGGCCCTGCAGGTGCTTCAGGATTTCCTACCAAGTTTGCACTGTCTGGCAAATACAAGGAAGGGAGGGCGTCTGTATCCACAAATGATTCCCTGGAAAGCTCTGTCTGGAGCCAGATATATAGCAATTAGAAACATGTCACATAATCAGCTTCAGAAGCCACTAGGTAAAAGTAGATTCTCTACCTCATTGCTTTTGTTGTCAAAATCTTCTCTTTTTTATCTATTTCCCCCATACAAACTTTCATTAATTTATAAGGGCAGCACTTGCCCATGTTTTTATTTTGAATGTCACATTAATATGTTGAAAACCCTTTTTGGTATCTTAATGAAGTGGATGATTCAAACAAATTATCTCTATTTCAGAATCACAAATTTTGCCTCATTGTTCGGGAAATTTCTAAACTATTATCTCTGGACAGTCTATAACGCTTCATTTCAATAACAGAGTATCTTTGTAGTGGGGCTTTTGTGTGCTTCCAAAGCTATTCTTTGTGGCTCTTCGATTTCAGTTACACAATTCATGCGCTGATTTTCTCCTCTCTATGTCTCTCTCTCTCTCTGATTTGTAGAACTCAGCATTCTAAAAAAGACAGATGTTGGCCAAGGGTTTGAGGCTAGTCTAAAATATCTGGACTGTGCTTGGGCTGACTCCCTCCGGAAGGAGGGAAGGGAGAGGAAGGGTAGAATTCTTTTCTCCCCCTGACTGAGGGGTGGGTCCTAATGTTCATTGCTGCTGATGCAGAACTCAGCTTAAATGATATAGGACGTGAGGGGGCGGCAGCAAGTACAAAACAGTGAAATAAATTACCATATATATCATGTTCTGGTGGGTAAGATAGAAGTGATGTGTGTAATGAATCAAAGCTGGAAGCAGTTCTGGTGCGTGGCGATAGTGAGGGAGACAGAGTTCTCAGGGCTCAGCCTCGGCTTCGGAGGGCTCTGCATGAGGAATACGTGAGTAAGCAGAAACCAGTCACTGTAATGTGACAAGGGAGGACATTTGTGAGGGCACAGGAGACCTTTCGTTATTGTAGTGGGGATCTGTTATTTCGCCAGCCCAGCACTCTGGCTTTCCTGGGGGGAACTTCTCCTCCCCTGCAATGTTAGTCCTCAAGCCCTCAATTGAGGACCTCCCCTCCCCTGCCCAGGCATGAACAGGTGACCCAGGCTGGATCACAGGCTCCCTGTCTCCCCACATCTGAATTTTGAGTAGTTATACAACCATGATAAACTGATAGTCTGCAGCTGATACATCCTGAAGGCAGAGCCTAGAAAAAGACAGCCTGTTTGTTCTGCTCCCCAGAATTAACCTGGTTCCTCTCTTTCTTTTTTCCATGGCTGCTGTGACTCTTTTTTGACTATGTAGACTACCACATATGCTTAAAAGACATTTTGTTTTCTGTTCAGGTTAGCCAGAGTCCATTCCTTTTGCTTTCAGTGAGACATTCCAGTTGAAATTTTCAGAACCTTTGGGCTCTCAGCATTTTGGGGGTATGTCCTGCAGACACACAGATGGTTTCCTTGAAGGTTTTCTGCCCGCATCTCATGTGGTCAGACTTGGAATGAAAAAGTGTGAAACAGAAAGAGTTCGAATGAGGGTGTTGTTCTGAGGGTGTCCATAAACAAAAGGAAGAAAACAGGGCCTCCTGTGGACTTCGCAGGGGCTGGTTATGGGGAAAGTTTGCAAACTCCTCTGAGCCTTGCTTTCTCACCTGTTCCAGGGCAATTATCATTTTTTCATCCCACAGAAGAGAGAGTTAAGTCAGATGACCCTGGTAGATACCTGGCACGGGGTTTGGTACATTGAAGGAGCCCAATTAACTGTTCATTCTGTTCTTCCCTCTTTCTGAACTCTTAAACTTCCTTCAAGTATTCTAATGAGGCTGGCAGATTAAATAGTGCATTGCAATGAGATATATTTGTTTCTGGCTTTTTTAATAGGGCTGCTTTCTATAGGGATGTGGAGTGTTTAGACGCAGGTATGTGTGTCTTCTTTTGGAAAATTTCATTAGTGTAAAATATTTTCTTGGCAGCAAGAATAAGAATCATCTTAAGAAACTCAATGGTTTAAAGATGATGAAAATACATGTTACATAAATTTCATGGTCCAGGCCTGACTGGATAGTGGCTACAAATTATATCTCATTAACATTTCTTCATTTCATTAACTCTAAAACTCTTCTTGCTAAGGAACAATTAATCCCCTCCATGTGTCTTTTCCAGGGCTCTGCCTTAGGCCTGCCACTCTTTTGCATGAAGCAGGTACTGCTACTGTTGTCCTGATGTTTTGAAGTGACCATGGCAATCTGCTGCAGCTTGGTCTTGACATAAGAGAACATCTTCCCCCACTCTGTGTCCATCACTCATCCTATCAAAACTCATGTTTCACTTGGTCCTTGTATTCCAAGACAATTCTGATTGTCAACAGAATTCTCTGCCTCTTCATCTTTGGACTCCCTTCCTTCCCCTTGAGGCTCAAGACTTGTCTATTAGTCTGAACTGAGGATGAGAGTATGGTTGAACTGAGGCCATACCCTTATTTTGCTCTATTCTCATACTCATATTCATGGATCCTTTGCACAACTCCTTCATTCTTGCCCAGGAAAAATATAAATAATATCTTTATTACTTATTCTTATTTATATATCTAAATTCATTATAAAGGTTTGTAATGGTTTGGATTTAGAATGTCCCCCTAGCCCTCACGGAAACAAGGCAGCAATGATGAAAGTAGGGCTTGGTTGCTAAGGACAGGTCCCTGGAAGTGTGGCTTTGGGGAATACATAAGGTTCTTTCCTCCTCCTACTCACTCACTGCTCCTCCTCACTCCTATTCGCACTCCTACTCATTCTCTTCTCCTCTACAATATGAGAGCAGAGCCTTGCTCTCTCTGCTTCCCGCTTCCATGCCCTGGGCTCTGCAGACCCAGCCTGACATGGACCTACCTCTGAATCTCCAAAAACTGTGAGCAAATAAATTTTCCTTCCTCTAAGTTGTCTTGGTCAGTTGTTTTAGAGTATGGCAGTGAGAAGAATGTTGACTGAGACAATATTCATACATAAATATTAAATTTATATGTGTGTGTGTGTGTGTGTGTGTGTGTGTGTGTATCAAGCAACCAGATACTTATGAGGATGGTGTCAACCAATTCCACATTTCACATTCCAGACATATTAGCCAATGAGTCTTGAACTTAAACTAATTAGTATACCATGCTGGTATCTAAATCAGGGCAAATTGTCTCAATGACTGACCTATTTTGTTCTCAACCAAAATTTGATTGAAATTCTATATTATAACCAAAGAGGACTATTTAAACTATAGTCCTTTAAAGAGTAAAGTATTGATAGCATATTTTCCATCTTTTGTACAGAGGTTGTATTAATATCAACAAACCATTACCTTTGTGTAATGAGAAAACATAAAAGCAAAATTGTTCACTGTTACCAAAAAAAGAGTCACATTCTTTATAATAGGGGAAGGTAGTAAAGAAATTTTACTTGCTATGATTAACTTCTGTCCAACAAAATTTATGTAAAAATTAATTGGTTGTTATTTTGAGATTAATTGTGGATGATACATTTTAGCATTTCACTTTTTTCTTTGGTTAATTTAAGGCAAACATTATGAAAATATTATAAATTCATTAAGATTTTTGAATGAAGCATATGATCCTGGCTTGGAGGATGTTTATTTTTTTTCTGAGATTAGAAAAGGAAGTTTTGGTAAATAAAGCTGATAATTTTGCATTCCAGTATGCTTTCATCTTGTTTCCTTTCTCTGTTCATTTAGTCTTGCTTCAGAAAATTCTGAATTATTTTAAAAATCTGCTTCCATCTAGTCATCCAGTTCCAAGTTCTTGCCTTTCTTTCAGTGCCCTCCTTTTCTTCTAGTAATTATGAAATCAGATTAATATGACATAGATACTTTTCAAAGCTAAGAGCAGAAAATAGCCTATAGTTATTGTCTATACTTGACATTCTACTGTAATGAAGAGAACAGGGATTTTGAAATCTGACAGTGATGATATCAAATCCTAAATCTGTCACATGCTTATTGTATAACCCCTGCACCC
Source organism: Glis glis (assembly GCA_004027185.1). Lineage (NCBI taxonomy): Eukaryota > Metazoa > Chordata > Mammalia > Rodentia > Gliridae > Glis > Glis glis. The sequence goes on from PVJS01042872.1 coordinate 9,931, forward strand.
CAAGTGCTTCATGTTCCTTAGGTATAAAATGGCAAAATGTCTTCCTATCTTCCTGATGTTATTGGAAAAATAGAAAGTCTGGGCACATTCTCCTCTGCAATGTATGAAAATGAAATATTTTACTCTCTTCTCATTTTGGGGACACTCACTTTTCCAAGCTACCTAACTGCCATTTGAAAAATGATTTCCTCCCACCATTGGAGGAGTTATTAGTCATTTGAAGCTGGACTACTTGGTCTTTTCACGGAAGGAGCAGCTCTGATAATCAGGAGATGGGGCATAAAGGCTCCATATTTCTATATGTTGAACAGTTGGCCAGTTTATAGATACTCCTACAGATCTCAACTTTGAAATCAGGATTTGATGATTAGGATCTGAACATCACTGTTCCTCAAGCACTTGATCTGTTGTTGAATGCATATAGTGGTTACTGGATATGCAGAATTGTTCTGGTTATTTTAAATTATTGGAAATATGCTAACTGTATGTGTTCAGGAGCACAATGCATACATGTATGTTTTTGAAGGCAATATTGGATATTTTTCTTTTTGTTCCAAAGAAAACATTGTTGTATTTTATTTGATAAAAATAAAACTGTATGGAAGCTTTATTCACAATAATATACATTGCAAAATTATTTAAAGTTAGATCATTAAAAATGTCCCAAAATGGGGAATAGTTAGGCATGCTATTCTATATTCTATATCGTATGACAGAATGTTATTGAATTTTAAAAATTATGTGTATGTTATAAGGAAAAATACAAATTTAAATATGGGGACTTAATTCTCTCTGTTGAAAATGAGATATTTCTCTTCACTGTTTTTTAGAATATTTATTTTAGAAAACTTGCAATTACAAGTGCTTTCTTATCTCTTTGAAATGTATATAATTTATTTTGAAAACTAGATAGGGCTTTTGTTAGCTTTATGACCTAGAAATGTCTTTTTGAGAACTTGGGAGCAATCTCTGAAATATATACATTGAGAGGGATAGCACTCCTACCTGCTGCTTTCTGGGAAATGGTAGGAGCCTAATTTTTGTGAACTCCTTCCTCTAAATTGCAAAAATATGTCTTGTTATGAAGATATGAAAAGCCTTTCTTCCCTTGGATAAAGCCAATTAGCTAACACAGGTGGCTACCCCAGTTTCCAAGGATGAACTATATGTGACAAAAGGTGATGTCAAGTTCTCGCTGGAGGACTAGTTATTATTTCTCTTGAAAACATGGATCTGTAGATTGTATCTGCTTGGCTATATAAAAGAGCGAGGTTTCTTTCTGTCTTTCCAATCTCTTAGCAGATTGCTTGTGATATACATCACATTCTGGTTTAATACTTTTTCACAAATAAAACAGTTTTCTTTTTCTTCTACCTTTGTGCAGGGTTTTTCTGGGTGAGAAGATTTTGTCTTCAGTTATATTTCCCCAGCAATGATAAAATCTTAATAATGTGGAAATAGAAAAAGTCTATTCAAAATTACATATACACATATTTTTTGATGTATAACACACACATAGTTTTAATGTATATATATATATATATATATATATATATATATATGTATATATATGAAGAGTAGAAAGATGTCCATACAAAAAAAAATTGGTGGCATCATCACGGGTGATTTCAATTGTTATTTCTTTTTAATTGTTTTCAATATTCTTTTATAATTGCATGTCATCCTTCTAAGGTTAGAAAATAATTTATTTTTGAAAGAAAATATTTTAAGCCTTTTCAGTGGTATTCTAGCATCTGAGTACAATCATCAAATTAGTGAGAATAAATTACAGCTCTGTTTTTTTCAGTACAAAAATCATACATGTTTCATACAGTTGCAATTTATGAGTTGTGGAGGAGGACGTGTCTTTAGAACTGAGGAAAAGAAGTCATAGGTGAGAAGCATGAGAAAGGGAGCTACTGTCTTATCTCTTGGTTTAGAAGCAGAAAAGACAACTTCCATACACTTTGGTGAAGGAGAAGCAGACGACAAGAGGTATAAGAAAGTAGTTGGCAAATGTCTTTGGGCCATTAGATGTCATGTTACTTTAACCCTCTGTTTAGCTTCTCTCTAGCAGTGGTCACATCTAAATTTAAAATGATGGGCAATTAAAAACAAGGGGCTAACATGACCAAGCCAGTGATGGCGGTGAGTTAAAAGCCTAAAAAAAGAACATGGATTCTGGCACAAGAGAAAATCCAATAGCAATTTTCCACAGGCAGCAAATAATTTGTTTGAGTGCATAATTAATAGATTTGTCAGAAAGTACTTAGATTGTGAAATATTGCGCATAGCCCTCTTTCCAGATGGATGAAGATGAATGGGTCCTCCAGCAGCATATGAAACCTCATTGCTCAGCGGCTAGAGAATTGCTGCATCTAGAGTTGTTTGAGTCTCTGCCTCTCTGCGCTCTCCTTTCTCTTTCCCTAGCTGCAGGGGGAGAAATGAATAGAATGCTTCTAATTCTGATATTGAATGGTGTCCTTTACCTAAAGGGCATCCAAGCAGACAAAATTAAATCAGATGCTCAATGGAGAAACTTTCCACTAAGCAGGAATTTAAAACAGGGAAATGTATTAACATGTTGAAAAATGGTTAAATTAAGCCGATCTGTGGATCAGAGGTGTGACTTTTCAGCAACAAGCCACAGAGATATTTCATGTGCAATTGCTGCACATTGAGAAATGACACATGCCGCCTTTACCTTTGGAAATATCCATGTAATACATACCTGGGGGACTCTGATATAAATTGGCTGGTTTAAAACAGTACAGTGAGAATCCAGGTTGTATCTCTTTTTAGAATACAGTTGATTTCATTTGAAAGTAAAAATTACCTATCAATGATTTCTACCTAAAATTTTTTTGTTAAATATAAGGACTGTGGGCCTTAATGAGTGGCCGAAGAGGACTCTGAGCAGTAGCCTGCATTATTTTGGGTGCCTAGAAGAGTTAAAATAGTGTAAAAAATAATTAATTTCTTTAACTTTTATTTATGGTAAAATTATGCTATATTTTGGGGGAAATGGATGATAATTTAATTTTCTTTTTTGTTTTGTTTCATTTATGCTTTTCACTAAAACGGAGAGAGGAGATGGAAACATGGTCCATAATTTCATCAGGGGTCTGATGCAAGGCCTCATATTACTATTAAATATTTCCTTCCACCCAAGCAAAGATTTAGCAGAACCATGAAGGTCAAAGTTAGATCTGGTTTCAAAGGGAGGTGGCTATAAAACTGACGGTCACTAGTGGCTTGTAGAGATTACTTTCCAAGGCAAACAACTGTGAATGACACTAGTAAACAATAAGTTGTTTTGGTTGACCTTCCAGTTGAGAACTTTGGCTTACTCCCAACAAAGCCAAGGCAGTGAAGTCTAACCAGGGCTGATAACCATCAAGTTTTATTTATTCATTCAACACGAATTGAGAATTTTACTGTTTTTAAAAAGACAATCTGAATCTAAATCACTTGAGATATTTATTAAAAATGTAGATTTCCTATGTGTTATCCCCAAATCACTGAATCAGAATCTGGATATAGCCCTAGGAATCAGCATTTATCACATCCAGGAGTGCTTTCACGTACTAAAAACTTAGAATCTTTGATTACAGCCCAGGTTAGATGTTCCCTCACTATGCCACTGCATCTCTCCTTTCCCTCGTGCAAGGGAAAGGAGAGATATTGGGAAATAGTTCCAGGATTTGGAGAGATCTTTTAAATTACTTATAGTTTGTTGCTTTAGTTTTCGCTTGCTCCTTTGCTCATTTATTTTCTAGTTCAACAAATACTTATTGAGAATCTGTTCTGTATCAGGGATACAAAGAAAATGTGTTCCTTCTACCTTCTGCTCTGGAATTCATCCAAATGAATTCCTGTGGGGCGTATAAAGCATACTTGGCTCTCAAGTCTGACCAAATTCCTGTCTCAGGACTTCTGCTTGGTGTTCTCTTTTAGAAATTTCCCTAGATTCTCCTGGAGTGTTTCAACCCAGCTTCCCTATAGGTGTTTACTTCTATTTTGGTTTCTTCTCCTTCTTTTTTTTTTATCTAGAGACTCAAAGGTTGGGGAGGGGCTGGAGTTGACAGGTGACAGGGAAGAAGAGAAGGAATTATATGTTATCAGTAAACTCAAAATCAGAGATGCCACAATAACATGAAATGAGCTTTGAGAGTAGGTCAGTAAAATAAAATAAGAATTAGATGCCTATAATATTTTGTGGTCTATTCAATGTAAAGAAAAATACAGAAACTTACTTTATCATAAGTTAGTTTTTCAGTATCTTCATTTCTACTTTCCCATACTTTGTAGGTCAGAATCAGCTTTTATTCAAATAAATATAACCATGATGCTAAAATCATAAGAGTCTAGTCAAATAAATTACCTTGGCACAAAGATTTCTGGTAGATGAAATGAAAATATTCTAGAAATAGAAGAAGTGTGGGCATTAGGTGACCTTTTTAAGTCACTTTGGGAGAAAAATTAAATGGCAAATGAATTCTAATTCTTATCTCTCTCAATATATCACAGCAAACTATATGGAAATATATTCCCATGGTAAGCTAGAAGGAATAGCTTAATGATTTAAAACATCAGGTTTGCAATGATTAGAAACCATGGAACAGCCAGTTAGAATCTCAAAATGCTTAGCTTAATCTTCCCTCCTTCTAAAACATGTCAATAGAATATCTAATTCAGATTTGGTTTGTGTCCACATGCAGACACGCACACACACACACACACACACACACACACACACACACACACACAATTTAAAAGGAAGTGATAACTAAAAAGAACAAAACTTTAGGATTTTTAGAAAATGAAAAGTTTTACAATACTATTTGCTTGCAGAAACAATAGGTCTCACATTCTTCTTTCTAAGAAGTGTTATAAAGCACTTGGCAAAACTGGGAAAATTCACTGTTTGTTTCTCCTCCATTCTAGGAGACCAAGCTTAGAGTTCTCTGCATAATGTTATACTGCCCATTTTTAATTAACCCCATGGAATCCTGAAAGTATCCAATCAGCCTAAAGCCTAGGTTCTCTACCTAAGCCCATTGTCCACGATAAAATCGTATTTTCTCAGTCTAGGGAAAGAGATGCTGAGGGTGACAATTCCTTTTAAAAGTGTCAAGAAAGACCTTGAAAAAAATCAATAACTATCCAGTGGTATATGAAATACCTATGGAGTGAATGTAATTTTTGATATAACTATTGCAAGAAATTTCTAAAATATAACTAATTTAGGTGTAAATTGTGTCAAATAAGCATGACTGGGTGCAGTAGCAGATATGGATGCATAGTTATGCTTTCTGCAGATCAGAAATCCATTTTTTTTCTTTGACATGTTGAGTTTGGTGTTTTACTTAGTATAAGTATAACCACTTAAAAAATCATACTCTATGAATCCAAAAGCTTTTATAGAAGTCCTCCCCATAACTGAAGGAAAACCAAGTCAGGCAAAACCAGGCAGGAGACATTGATCTGATTTTAGCAAACCAACTGCTTGAATTATATATTCTAAGTAATCTTTAGAAAATAAAATAAAAAAGTGCACTTAATTTGAACATTTGCATCTTACTGGAGAAGTTTTACTCCTCAGGGACATAAATTTCAGCAAGAAGAGTTCATTCTACCCCACTGATTCTGAAGATAATCAATCTTAACACCATGTCAGTAGTTAGCATAGTAAAGGCAGCACTCACAATGGAGTTGAAAGGAATCCCAAATACATTGCTGTTAACTCTTCAAAGAAGTGAAATCCTCTTAAACCAAATCACCTTCAGTATGATGGCAGCTTAGTTTCAGAAGAAATGTTCAGAGGAGAGCCCCAGAGATGTTTTCTTTTTAAATAAAATGAATTTTGTTCTGATAATAAAAGTAAAACATTCTAAGAAAAATTTAGATCTAGAAAAAAGTATAAAACAAAAATATATAATTTCTTCTCCTGGAAACAATCACTAATATATATATTCACTAATATATAATATGTATAATATATAATCAATATAATTTTTTTGGTGAAGATTGAACCCAAGAGCATTCCACCTCTGAGCTACACCCCCAGCCCTAGTCTATTTTTATTTAGAAACAGTATCTCACTAAGTTGCTGAAGATCTTGCTAAATTGCTAAGGCTGGCCTTGAACCTGCAATCCTCCTGTCTCAGCTTCCCAAGTATTACAGGCATTACAGGCATTACAGGCATGTGCCATCACACCCAGATGTAATAATGTTTTCATTTACTTGCTTTCTTTATTTTTAATAAAATGTTTACTTTCATTTATGTTTAAAATAATTGTTTAGAATTCTGGATTATTTCTAAAAACAAAAAAACTGTGTTTTCAAAACTTTAATATATCACATTTTACCATATTTGCTGATATTTTATCATATTTGCTAATATTTTACCATATTTGCTTCAATTTTTTAATTTCAAAATTTCAAAAATAATTGAATTCCCTACTTCATACTATTCTATTGCTCATTCTGAGATGTAACCACTACCTTGAGGTTTATATGTATAATATTTCCATAGGTCCATATATCTATAAGCAAACAATATAAAACTCTAACTTGTTTGCATTTATACCTTATATAAATGACATGTTGTACATGTTTCTGCATATTTTGTTGTTCAACATTGTTTTCTGTGTTCACCTGTTTAATTAACACAATTGATTCATTTTAACTGATCTGAAGTATTCCAGTATATGAATTAAAAATTATATAAATATCCTACAATTACCCATTCCCTTACTGATAAGTACACACAGTGGCTACTTTCAATTTTACTAGATAATTTCAGTTTGTTCTAAATAGCAGTTATAAAATATATACTTATTTCTGGTATGTAAGACATTGTGCATTTCTCCACATCCTTGACAGCAAGTGATATTTTTGGATTTTTATTTATTTTTGGCTATATGTAGTGATATGATGTTTGTTATCTTAATTTGCTTCTCTCAGATTAAAAGTGTCTCTTTGCAAATATAATGGCCATTTTCATGTTCTCTTACGTGACCTATCCATAGTCCTGTAATTTTCTTCTCCAGCCCTTTTTGGGTTTTATGTTGATTTAAATGTATACACAAATCAATTGATTTCACAGTTCATGCATTAAAATATCATTTTCCAATGTGCTATTGATATTTTAAAATTGAAATATGATATCTTCATGGTACATTAAAAATAATATAGCCAAGTTTATAGAAAATTTAATTCATTTTTATATCTTCCTTAAGAAGTCCATTCCTGTCCCCTTGCATATAGTCCCCAATATTATTATTATTTTTTTTTTTTTTTGCGGTACCGGGGATTGAACGCAGGGGCGTTCTACCTCCGCGCTACACCCCCGGCCCTATTTTTTTATGCTTTATTTT